>PVKA01005114.1:0-93242 GCA_004027165.1 Ctenomys sociabilis
GCCCCCGGGCGCCTTCACTGTATTTTTGATCACACCTCAAAGAGACACTTCTAGAACCACTTCAGAAAGTGGAAATACGACGGGACGAGTGTGTTCAGATTTGGATGGAGTATTTTGAGGGGGATTCATGGCAATGTTTTCTGTAATAGTATTTGAAAATCAGTCATGTATTTGGTATTTAAATCACACCTTGTAGGTTGACTGGAATGTTTTGATTTCTTCTCCACTTTAAAGGGGTTGTTGAAGTAAACGTAGGTCATGGGTGTCCCCTGAGCAGAACATTTCCTGTGTCCTCCGCTGCTTCTGCCCTGTGGCCTCCACTGAGAAGTGACCCATGGAATTTACTGAGTTTCCTTGCGTGCAGTGGGCTGTTTTTCTCTTGTTCTCAAGATTCTTTGACTTGTTTTCTACAAGTTTGCCATGAGATCTGTTTGTGACTATCTCACTTGGTGTTCTTTAAGCTTCTCGGACGCATAGATTAAAGGTTTCATAAAGTCTAGGAAGTCTTTACCCATTTCTTCATCTGTAGCTATGTGCCACTTAGTGATGAGGGTGTGTCTGTCATGAAGGACACACTGCTAGGTCCTTGGCAAGCACAGAGTGTGATTACACAGAGCCGCATGGCACGGCCTGCTGAGCACGCTGCCCATGGGCATGTGAGGCCTCGCACACGGTCCATCCTCAGCTTCAACGTTGTTATGTGGTGGGCAACAGCATCCTGCCTGCACCATCCTCCTTTCCTCTCTCTCTGAATTTCAGTTTTATGTGTACTCAGATGCTGCTGGTATCCCTCGAGTCTATTCATGCCCTTCTCTTAGTTTTTTCTGTTCTTCAGGCTGGAAATCTGTGTCAACTCACCTTCGAGTCTGTGGTTTTCTCTACAAGCACAAGTCCACAGTGGCACCCTGATGGTGACTTTTATGTTACTTTATTTCAGTTCCTTAGAGTAACTTCCCCTCATTTTTGATAACATATCTGATAAGTCTTTGCTGCCATCCTTGTACCTAGCTATGTAACCGTAGCGTCTTCAGTTATCTGGATGTTCTTCCAACAGTGATTTAAAGCCCTTGTCCTTCAATTCAACATCTGGTTCTCTTCATGGAGAATTCCTATTTACTTTTTTTACATACAAAAGCCACACTTTCCCACGTCTCTCTTTGTCTCATAATTTTGATCGAAAATCGGGCATTTTCATTTACAGTGATGCTTTAAGCTTTATTTCCATTGAGCTGAGGGCCTCGGGCTGGGGCACTGTGGGCCTCCTCTCGGCTGGACTCAAGAGGACGTGCTCACTTCCATGCAGACCCTGGGGTCTCCCTGGGATTCACAAGGCCCTCATGGGGAATCTTTTTGTTTTTTTTTAATGTATTTGGTACAGGGTCTCACTACACAGCTCTGACCTTTAGTGATCCTCCTGTTTTCAGCTTCCCTAGTGTTGGGATTATAGGCATGTGCTACCAAGCTCAGTCTCAGTGGCCAGCTGAGTGGGACTGGGGGTGGGGCTGGCATGGCAGGTGGTGCCAAGGATCAAACCTTGGTCCCTGTGCTTGCCTAAGTGGGTGCTTAGTCCGCTGAGCTATCTTGCTGCCTCCCCACCCATGGGAAATCTTTTTCCTCAAATCTTCCTTTTAGTTTGGGGAAGGTATTGTTGACCACAGCTAATCTCACGGCCTTGAGCAGCCCAGATATCAGATGATTACAGTTGATTGTTTTGAACAAACACCTTGGCCTAGGAATTTTCTTGGGGAGCCAGTCAAAACAAGGGGTGACATTGCTGTCACTGGATTCCTACAGGGAACTGGGGGCAGATCAGATAGTGACAACACATGGCTAAAAACAGGGTTTCATTAAGGACTTGAAGTTCAGAGCATGACAGCTTCATGGCTGTGCTTGTCACAACTTCCAGAGACACAAGGAGACACTGCCCTTCAAGGCCATTTCTGGTCTGGGAGGCAGGGCCTCAGCAGGCTCAGCTGGAACCCTGTGGGGCCTGCCCCTCTCCCTGCCCTTCTCTCGAGGTAAGCTGAGTTGCTAGACATATGGTCTCAGACTGTTACTGCCTTTGGTTTGTTGACAGTATGCTAATAATTTTGATTTTAACATATTCACCACAGTTTTAATTGCTTTTCATTTTTTGGCAAGCAGATTCATGGAGGTCCTAGTGGGAACCCAAATGTCCTACCTAGGTTACATTTTATACTATGAACAGTGTTTGTGTTTATGCTTCTAAGAGTTCTGCTAATAAAAGGGAGAACAATTCTAATACACACGTCAGGATAAGCCAGCCGTCACCAGCAGAAAAGACTAGCTGACTGTATGCTTTCAATGACAGATAAGGAGACATACAGATTGGATCAGGGAGACAAAGGGCCAAAGCAGCACGCTGCGCTCTGTGCAGGAAGAACTCCAGACCAGGTGCCATGGTGAAACAGCTGAGAGGAGAGGCCAGGCCTCCAAGTCCAGGATGCAACAAATGGTCTATATCTCAGCTAGGGTTTAGCTCCAAACAATGCAGTAAATTTGATAGCAATAGCTCGGTTAAGTTGGGTAAACAAGCATGGGCTGCTATCTCACTCGCCTATTGTTGCAGGAGCTTGAATGAAACAAGCATCGATTGCAAAGACTTTAAAAAGATATCTTGAACAAATGCCTCTATTAGAAGATAGAAACTCTACAAGTGTATTTTCGCATGTGGTGGATGACTAGCCCTAATTATTTGTTTTTAACAGCCACCACTCACTAGTCCTGTTATTTTATTTAAGTAATGGCATTATGTTACATAAAATTAAAAAACATAGAATATATACTTTCAGCTAAACATCCTGTTTAAATATTTTACATTAAGTCATAAAACAAACATGTGTGACTATCGCATGCGATTAGCATTATCTCACTCTGTAATGGCAGGACACTGAGCTGGTGTTCTTCAGAACAGATGACACCCGTGGCCTCCACGAAGTCTGGTGATGTTAGGGTCCTGAGCCTGAGGAGGACATTGCTGCCTTCCTGCGTCCAGCAGGGCCTCTTTGCTGGGCTGGTGCTGGCTGCCTTCCTGCAGTGACCACACAGGCCTCTCCTCCGTGCACATGCAGCAGGACAGTGGTGTCTTCTGCTGCTGAGGGGTGACAGCCTCAGCCAGTGCCCCGCTCCCTTAGCTATCGCCTCACTGCCGGGCTCTGACACAGTGCAGCTGAGGCGAGACGTCAGCATGCTCACTGAAGTGAGACAAGCTGGCTCCTACCATGACTCCCACTGGCACCCTTGGTTGTGCAGCACCCACAGTGCAGGAAACTGGGAAGGGGTGGGAAGAATGGAGCCCATGAGAGAGGCATACGGTGGCCACTCTCCCCTGCAGCTGGCACTCTTGGGCAGACTCCAGTGCCAGCTGGCTGCAAGAGAAACACAGGTGCAAGAGAAAGGGCACAGGTGAGAGACGGCACATGCAGTCACCCAGTGTTGAAGAAAAGAAGTCACAGTGTTCAGCACTGAGCTCACCAAGCACAGCTATGGTGAAAAGCTGTTAAAAGGGACCAAAGAGAGAATTTAATTTAATACTCATGCTAGGTATATAGACTAGATGATTATATGCCAGAGATATATATTTTTTTTCCATGATAGAAATGTTTAATAAGTGTATCTGAGTCTTATTAGGCCAACCATTAAATATGAGGATTTGAATAATGAAATCAACAAAGTTCATTGAGAAGTACCCCAGACCCACTATGTTCTCTTGCATTAGCCAGGGAAGCACTTATTCTACTGAGCCATCTCCCCAGCCCCTGTATGTTCTTTTCTATTGTGAACAGAATACACTAACACACCAAGACACCACCCTGCTTACAATGCCATACTACTAGAAAGTAGTAACCAAAACTCCTATACACCTGGAATTTAAAAATTGCTATTGAAATAGCTCTTGGGTCAAAGAAAAATCCAAACTACCATTAGGAAAATCAAATAATTATACACATAGCTTCTTTTAACCAAGTGGGAAATCAGTAGCCCTAAATTATATCATTAATAAACAGACAGAATGGAAATAAATGAGCTCCTGATTCCATTCAATAAATTCTATGAAGAGCATCAAATGGAGAAAAGAAATTAATGAGATAAAATGCAGAAATTAATTAATTAGAAAAGCAGGAGAACTGATAAAAAAATTTTTAAAGCTGGTACTCTGAAGAAAAAAGAAACAGTGAAATAGAGCGTGTCCTGGCCAGTCTGAAAAGACAAAGGGGAGAAGCAGTCGTGGAAACAGAGGTGTGGCACCTGGCCGCGTTGGTGCTTCACGAACTGCTCTAAAACTCCAAATCTCTGTGCCAGATCTGGCGGCTCCCTCGGGCTGCAGCTGAGCCCGCTCTGTGACTCCTTGGCCCATGTAGGTGCTCGGACATCCCCTGCTGTCTTGCTGCAGGCCACAACAGGACAAGCCGACCGCAGTGCGCAGGTCCGCCGTGGGAGCCTCGTCAAGGCCGTGGTTCGCGAATCGTGGTCTGAGAGCCGGCTCAGCGCGCTGCCCTGGACGCCCGGCCGGCCGGCTTTGGGGCGCCACCCAGACCCTGGGCAGGGACCCTGGCTCTGCCAGCGCTGCTCCTGCGGCCCGGGGCAGGGGCATCGCCGCTGCCAGGTGAGGCCCGCGGCTCTCTAGGCCTCCGGGCGCTGCGTGCTGCGCTCCCGGCTGCCTGCGGGCTCCTCTGCCCCTGCGGCCCTGTGCCATCACCGGCTCCCACGCGCTGGGGGTTCCCAGGTGGGCGAGCGGCGGGGCTTCCACAAGCACATGCCCCGGGGCCCCCGCGACCCCCGCGACTGGAGCTTCTCTGTGAACGCGGCGCGGCTCTTCCTGGCTCCTGAGTCTCGACTTGAGGAAGGCGTCACAAATCTGCATGTGCGTTAGAATCCACAAAAGGGCCAATTTTATGGCATGTACTTCCTATAACAACAAGGAGGCCCTGCCCTCCACAGGTGCCTTCTTACCGGAGGACTCCAGCTCGTGTCTCCTGCATGGTGTGTCCTGCCCCTCCCTGCTCGGAGAGGCCCTGGGGCTTGAGCATGGCCAAAGCCCGGTCCTGCACCACCGGCTGCGGACACCTGCAAGGCCGAAGCTTTGCTGTTTGAGGTCCGTTGATGGACTGACGGCTTTTCTTCGCTGCAGACTCTTGGCGCTGAAGCAACGGCACCCTGAAAGCCTGGAGTTGGAGGCTGCTTGGCGGGAGCTGAGGATGGAGGAGGGGGCCCATGGGTCTGCCCTTCCAGGCAGAGAGGAGGTACCCAGGAGAGTAACCCCCTTAGGTGTCCTCAGGAAGGCCCATCCCCCTTCCGGCATGGGTGGGGCTGATAGCACGTCTTCCACTCCACAGGATCTGGGTGCAGCAATGACCCAGAGAGATAAACTGCACCTAACAGGTCACCTTTGCATGAGGAACAAGACTCACGAGAAAAGGCCGTCATGGGGGTCGTCTCCGGGCAGGTAAGTTAACAAGTAATTTTAATTTTTTCCACTCTTTCTTATGCACATTTCCCAAGGAACCAAAAGTGAGCATGTATGCCTTGAATAATTGCAATGTAGATGTTATTCTTCTAACGTCTTCAGAAAGTAGGTGTAGGATGATCGAGATTAATTTTAATTATGCAGACTTATTCAGGGAATGTGTCCAAGCAGGTGTGGGACAGGTAATCGATGATGAGTCCAAGCACGAAGTGCAGAGGGGGTGCCTGTAGCAGAGGACTCGGGAACTGGGGTTTTGGGGTTGGCAGTCTGCACCACGCCTGGGTCCCTGCTAGCCTCAGGTCTGTGTTGTCAGGGCGCGTGTACAATGAGTACTGCCACAGGGTGGAAAGGATTATTAGTAAAATCATTAATGTTTACTCAAGATGTGTTAAAGGTCTTACATAAAATGAAGGGTATCCTATATAAATTAGAGAATTACAAGTTTTTAAAAATTACTATGTTCCAAGTGAGTTCAGTGTTTTTCTTTTTTATCTTTATGGGACAGGGTCTCACTACACAGTTTAGGCTGGTATTGAGCTCACTTTGTAGCCCAGGCTGGTCTTGAACTTGCTAGGATCCTCCTGCCTCAACCTCCAGAGTGCACCACCATGCCCAGCTAAAATTCAATATTAATTAGAAGCATACATTACCATTTAAATGCACCCAGATCAGAAATGCTAAAATTATGCTTAAATTGGATGCAATTTAAGCAAAAAAAAATTTTTGAGAAATGAAGTTGGGCATCATTCCAAGTCTCCTCACGGAGGCAGGACTTTTCCTGGCAGTATCAATTTGCTTCCCTCCACTCTGACAGAAGCAGAGCGATGCCTTGCGTTTGGAAATTCCTTCTAAATTCCTGTTTAGAATTCTGCAGTCGCAACCCAGAGTTCTCTTCTGCTCCTGCCTTGCTGTATTTCACATCGCCAAAGCTCAGCTAGTAAGAGCCATCTCCAGAGACGTTAGCTGACCTCCTCTCCCCAAGAACGCATAACTCTGAGAGTTTCCTGATGTTTAAAGTGTCAGACACGCCATTACCCAAGGAAATATTTTACCTAGCAATTTACCAAGTCTCACAAAATCATTTTCCCAAACACCAGCAGCGCTTTGTGAAGGATAAGTAAGATAAGTGTGGAAAATTGCAGGGATGAGCCAACCTCAGTGATTTCACAGATGGATCATTACCAGAGCCTTGTGCAAACTTGTTTATCTTGTTAAAGATAAATTAGTTAGACATGGGCAAAGCAGTTTTGAGGACGGAGCTGTGCCTGGCACACGTTTGCTCCAAAGTTCGAAAGCACTCCAAGTTTTACATCTGTTTTAGTATGAGCAAGTGACATTAAAGATACACCACTGTTTTATTAATTGACTGCTCATTACTTTAAAAGTAATGATACTTATGGAAATAGAAAAAAGAAAGAGGGAGAAGGTGACACTAATCCAAGCGACAGCTAGCACACTGGGACGTTTCTTTCACTCTGCTGTCTGTGTGCCTGCAGAGGGGCAGCAGGCGGGTTACACTGCATGTTTGCCTCCTCTCACAGAACTAGGGCCAGGTGCTCGGTTTACATCCACATCTCTAAGTGACATTCAGGAATCTGACTTCTAGAGATGTTTCCACACCCTCGCGCTAAATATGGTAATGTATGAAGGAGATACCTGGCTTTCAAACACGCAGGTTACCTTTGATTTTTACCATTGTATGTAACATCTTCATAGGTATCCATCAACAAATCTATCATTGGATTTCTTATTTTCTCAAGATAAATTTCTAGAACTGGAATTACTACTGAGAAGACATGACATTTTAAAACATTTTTATTTAAAATTTTTATTTGATAGAGGGTCTTGCTAAGAGCTTAGACTCCTTGTGATCCTCCCGTTGCAGCCTTCCCACCACTGGGATTGCAAGTGTGCATCACCATGCCTGATTTCAGAGCCAGCAAGGCATGCAGTACCAGGGATTGAAGCAAGGTCCTTGCACTTGCCAGGTAGGTACTTAGACCACAGAGCTATCTCCTCAGCCCAACATGACATTTAAAGTGTGTGTGTGTGTGTGTGTGTGTGTATAATTTAACCTCTGCTTCTTGGTTTCATATTCTAAGATGGGATAATTAATAATTCCAATCCCCATGAGTGTTGCAAGAGCAGTGAGAAAGCCCACGGAGGCCTCCAGGCAGCAGGCCTGGGGTTCCTAGGCAGACTGGCCAGCTGTACAGCAGAGCACTGAGGACTCCAGAGACTGGGCTGGGCAAACAGATGCTCATTCCTTCTGGGAGACAAGGACTTCTGCTCCAATTTCCACCCTGTCCCTAATCCTCCAGTGGGCTGCAGTTGGGCAGACTGGGGGACAGTAAACATTGGCTTATTTCTGCCATCCCATGCTCCAAGGCTCAGCCAGGACCCCACAAGCCTGATGCTGAGGTTCCTCAGCTCTAAGAATTCAGGAAGAGGGCTTTATAGAAATGGTGCTTTCCTCTTTCTTTTGTCCTTATTTTTGAGACAGGGTCTTTCACACAGCCCAGGCTGGCCTCAAACTCATGGTGATCCACCTGCCTCAGCCTCCTAAGTGCTGAGTTTTACGTGTGTACCACCAGGCCTACTATGGCATTTCGCTTTTTAGAAGACACTGACCTTTCTGAATATTAGCCCAGAGTCCACAGCAATCCCAATTGGGCGTGTTCCATACCCCTGAACATGCCCAGTTGCATCTGATATAATCCCCAGATGTGTATTGGTGTTCCGAGGCACCGCGTGGGCCCCAGCCTCAGGACCAAGGTGGGCACAGGCAGTTCCTCTCAGCAGCCACCTATGTCTGCACAGGACAAAAGCAGAAATGCAAGGACAAAGGACTCGTCCCTGGGGATGTTTTGGGCCAGAGTTCTTGCACTGGAAGGCCTAAGGAATAGTAAGCACAAGTCACACAGTGAAGCAAAAGCAAGGAGATGGGTCATGAGGTGATGCCAATGTGCTGAGGGACAGCAGAGGCTCACGAGGACAGTCTCGTCTTTAATTTGCATACGATGAAGATTGATTTCCTACAGCTAATCTACATTTATGACACACAGTGATCTTTAAAGGACTCAGTGGAGCGTTTAATAGCCCAACACTTTCCTGATTAGTACTCACTTGACTTGTGACCAAGTGGCTGCAGCTGCCCCGCCCTTCCTCTTTCCAGTGGCTGAGTGAGCATGGCCGGCAGGTGGCAGAGGAGCAGGGTAGCTTGTGGCCAGAGTGCTGGTCACCCAGGGGCTGGCGCTGCCAGGAGTGGGGACCGGCAGGGAGAACCTGTGGGCTTACTTGTGTCTTTTTCACAAGTTCTACTCCCAGGGACTTGGGGAACTGCACCCCAGCTTGCATCCACAGGCACACTTCCAGAGCACTCGCTACACACCTCGCTTCCTCTCCACACAGCCTCACAGCTCCTCAGGCAGGAATTCTACCCTGTGCCAAATGAGAACATGGTCTCTGAGAAATCTGATCACCCCCCAATTATCCAAGCTGGGCCACTGTGGAGTTGGGACCCAAAGTCACCTTGGGGCGATCCCAAAGCTAAGGCCCATCGCTGAAGATGCATGGATTGCAGCTGTTGCTGTACTGGTGGCTGATCAGAGATCATCAGGCCCCTAGGTCAGGGTGTGAGCAAGGGCGCAAGTAGAGCCTGGCTACAGGTCTTGACACAGGGCCAGAAGGCAGAGAGCAGAAAAGCGGGAACCTGGCTTTTGTTTCTCTATGGCATTCACCCAGGAAGCCCAGAAGGATTCTGTGGTCAAGGAGCCAGTGTGACCACACTGAAGAGTGACCTCTCCACTGCTCCATGGTGGTCACACGTGGGGTTGCAGCTTGGGGCTTTTGCAGCAGGACTCCTACCCAGCCAAGGCCCCTCATTGTGGCAGCTGCTGCCTTCCACCGAGAGGAGCCCTTTCTTCTTGAATCGCTTCTCGACTCTGGCTGGAAATTCAGGAGTGTATCATTTGTCTGCTAATTGTCCGACCCCCCATGAACACAATGGATTCATGCAGTGATTCTGTGGGTCAGCAGCTTAAGGTGAAATCAGCTGGGCAACCCTGCTACTCATGTCAAGGACACTGCTCATGTGGGCCCGGGTCCTAACATCCCTTGTCACGTGTCTGCTTGTCGGTGAGACCTCTTCTCCAGGACCCCTCTAGCCCTCCAGCCTGGGCTTCTGCACACTGTTCTTGGGGTTCTGAGTAGGAGCAGAAGCCACAAGGCCACTTGCTACAATCTGTGTTCAGTCAAGATACGAAGCACCCAGAGTCAAAGGAGGAGGCTGCACTTTCGATAGATGAACAGAGGGACATGAAAATAGCAGCAGGAATCAGTATCACCGTTCTGTGGCCCCACCTGGTGTTCTTCAAACTTTCATGTGCACACGATGTGACCTGGGACTCGCTAGGCCCAGGCTCTGACACAGTAGCTCAGGGTCAGTCCTGATGGTCTGGGTTTCCAGAAAGCTCTCAGTGGTGCTGATGCAACTGTTCACAGGTTACAGTTGGGGCAGGGAGGTTCTAATCACAGAGTGGGATGCTGTTCACACTCCTTACTGCAAAGCCGAGCTATTGCCAAGCTGGCTGATAAGATATGGGCTTCCCAAAAGTGGCGGGCCACGCAGCCTGAAAACTCAGTTAACAGGGTCTGTACAGCACAAGTCTACTGTAGTTGCCAACCCCAGTGGCTGGGATCACATATCTGCCCATATCACTCACTCTCCCATCCCGAGACATGATATATGCACATCAACCACAACTTAAAGAAAGAGAGGCTTTTAGACTTATGGGTTCCATGAATTCTGTGCACGGTTGGCTGGCTTCAAGGTAGAAAGGGCCTACAGAAGGGCCTAGCGTAGGGGGAGCTACTGTGATCCTGGTGGCCAGGAAGCAGAGAGACAAGGGGGGACTGAGGATAGGAACCCAGCTTTCCATCACACTCCAAGTGATCTGCTCTTTCCAGCAGGCCCCACTGCCCACTGTTAGACTTTGGGGGGCATTTCAGATCTAACCATAACATTCTGACTCTGGCCCCCAAAGGCTCACATCTATCCTTTATGAGAAGTGCGTTTAGTCCATGGTGAAGAGCTGCCCATGTCCTAATGGTTCCAGCATTGCTGAAAAAAAGTCCAAACCCAAAGCCTCCCCTAAGCCTCAAGGCAGACTCTTAGCTGTGAACCCTGTGAAACCAAAGACAAAGCTAAACACTTCTGTCGTACAATGGTGCAGGGTAAATTCCCATTCCCAAAGGGAGGAATGGTGGACTAAAGTGAACAAGGATTAAATCCTGTAGCTCCACATCTAGCCCTGGGGGCAGAATGTGGTGTTATGTGACAGCCAAAGAGCTCGGACTGCTCTAGTTCTGTGGCATTACTGTTACAGCCCTCACAGCCTCTCTCCGGGATGACTGTCCTCGTGTCCCACAGCCTTCCTCAGCAGATAGCCCACATTTCTAGCATCTCCACTTCTCAGCATCTCTACCATACTTTCTACTTTATTTGCACAGCTTTCTGAAGTCTAGGGGGATGCCTCAGTGGTCTTGACACTTGCATTCTGCAGGCCTGAAACAAGAGCCACATGGATGACTTCAAGGTCCGCCACAAGGGAAAGCAGTAGGCAGGCCCCTTTGGACCATGATGGGTACAGCCTTTGGGTTCTGGGACTGCAGAACTCAGGGATACACTTCTCTAGATGGGCCTGAGAGAGCGAGGCTCTCAAAGCACAGTCTTTCAAATGTATTTGCTCTTGAACACTTATAAGCCTGTGAAAGATCAGGTCTGGCCAACTCATCCTCTTAATGCAAAGTATTTGGCTTCTTTATTATATGGATCTTTTCAGCAACCCTGCTGTGCTGGGCCCCAGCTTTGAATGTGTTTCTTCCTGATGAAACAGGACAAAATTTTAGAATCACTCAGAAGTGTTCTTTTCTATTGATTCTCACTGTAAATCTGACTAAAGGCATCCAGAAGTATCTTTGTGTCCTGGTTGATTTTCTTGTTATTGAGACAAAGTACCTAAAAACCAAATATAAGGAAAAAAGGTTTATTTGGCTCACAGTTTGTAGAGGTTTCAGTTTATAACTGGCTGGCTCCAAGGCAGGGTGGCGTGGCAGAGGGGCATTGCAGAGCAGGCAGCAGAGGGCAGCCAGCAGCACACAGCCAGTGACAGACCTCTTTCCACAGAGCTTATCCAGGCTGCCCACGTAGGATGGGCAGCGCCCAGATCCTTAATCTTAGCGTCACACCCTCGATGCAGTCATCACACACTCTAGGTCCAGCCACCTGCAAAATCCCTACCCATGATTGCCTGAGGCTTTTACATCTGGACACACACCATAACGCCATGCCACAGCCTGGACTTGGGGCTGCCTAAACGTGATCTCCGTCAGATTAGTTAGTCCTCTGACACTGTGAGTGGAATCTCTGCTCCTTTACATTCTGGGTGTGAGACATTTTTTTCCGGCAGCAGGAAATGCACCAATACAATAGTTTTGTGATCGCATTGAAATAATCACCAAACCTCAATGTTTACTAAATGTTTATTTTAGCTCTTGAAACTGCTTCTAATTGGCTGTGAGGGTGGTCTGGTCACACACCATTGCCCCATTGGTTGCCAGGCTTGGTCTGGCAGGTCTGGCCATCAGGTCTGGGTGTCCTTCCTCCCTCACCATGCCACATGCATCCCTCCTAAAGCTGGACACATGGTCACAGAGGACACCCACCCTGGTAGAGAAGGAACGCTCCCTGGGTCGAAGTTGTGAGCAGCTGTGCTTCCCTGCTAGAACCTCCAAACAAGCTCTCAAAAATGGCATCAATCTCACTGATAGAACTTTGAAAATAATTTGACATTTCAAGTACTTTCTGAACAGATTTCTTAGACCAGATGGATAGCTCTCTGAGTCCAGAGCAGTTGAGCTGCAGGACTTCACAGTTCTCTTCCGTGTCACTCCCTCCCCATCAGGCTCGTGCATGCCAGCACCTCAGACAGGCAAATACTTGATAGAAAAACCCTGGGTTGAAGTCTGGGCCTCACTCTAGCCCCCTGGGGACCCAGGATATGCTTCCTCCCCACACGGACTAACAATGTGACCTGTAACAGGAAAAAAAAAAAAAAAAAAAAAACGTTCTGAGTGTGCGCCTGTTTGTCTGATGCTGGAGCAATCAAGCACTTGTGATCGATAAGGATAATTACCCTTTTTATGTAACCAAAACACTTTATATTTGTGCTCACAATTACTTCCCACCTGTTGGAAACTGAGGCAACACATCCTTTGGATAGTGTGGTGTCACAAAATTTTCAAAATTATAGGAAGCAGATATAGATTATGTGCCACAAATGTGCTTATCTCTCTCTTCAGGTGAAAACAAATAAAAATTAGGTATCAGGTCCACACTAAGAGATAGATACCTCTTTTTTAATGATGACCCAGATTCCTTTCAAATTGGAGAATTGAAAGAATGCTACAGTTCGTAAGGAGGAAAAAAAAGGTTCCAATCTAAGCAGATAAAGGCTAATGTTCAGGGGAATGGCAGAGATTGATTAAGAAAATCCTCTGTTTTATAGAAACAAAATCTAAGGCCAAAAGGTGACTGACTCCTCTGAGGCTACCAAGCTGGCTCCTGTCACACCAAGCCCCTCTGCAGTGAGCTGGAAACGGAATTTGTCAGTTGAGGTTGCTGTCATTATGTTGGGTCTGTGCCTTTCTTGGAGCCTTCTGGTCCTATATTTGAAGATTTCCCAAACATTTGTTCAAAATCATGAGTCTGATAAAAACGCTATTTTCCCCTTATGGACCATCCCATTCTTTCCCGGAAGTTTCTTATTTCACACTATAACATTTTTATTAAAGTCCCACTGATAAATGAGGGAAATAAAATCCTTCCAAGGGTTGCTCTTGCCAATCTCTCCCTCTCTCCCTCCCGCCTGTGTTTTATTACAGCTAGAAGGAACAGCAGGAATCCAGTGATAGTGTATCACCTGCAGACTTTCCAGAATTACACACAGAGCTGGTTTCTTCTGTGATCTTGTCAGGGTTGGAAGGAGAGAAGAGGGAAGAAATTCCACGTAAGGACACTGGACCTTCATGCATGCAGCTCACTTAATGCCTGTGACCGCTTTCCTCTGTCTTATTAGGGAGAAAATAAAAGCGCAGGAGCTTAAGTAACTTGCTGGAGATGAATAACTAGTAGAGCAGCTGGTGTGAAACCCTGGCCACTAAAGCCCTGATCTTTGCTTAATACCAGTGGCTCCCAAATGTTTGTTCAGGTTGTGTTAGAATCATTCTGAAGATTTCCAAACTTAGATTTTCAGGATTTGTCTAACATTATCTTGTAATTTTGGGTTGGGATCCATAAATCCTACTTTATATTCTTAAAGTTTTATTTTATATCTAATATATATAGTAGTAGTAGATTTATAGTTAGTGATCAACTTAGTACACCCAGCTGAATTAAACTAGCATGGTGCTGGGTGCAGGAGGCCCACCTGGGGGCTGCTGCCAGCTCCATAAGGGATGCTGTTCCGAGAAGCTGTTGGAGCTGTTGGAAGCTGCTAGCTCTCTTGGGCTGTTCTGCTGGAGGAACTGGTCATGCTGGCTTTCCCAGTGAACTTTGGAAAAGCTCTGATCCTCACCTTGAGCATCGCTTCCTGGCTCTGGAGGGGAACATGGAGCACTGTTCAGCCTCATGAAGCTTGTCACATGGGTTTTCCTGATGGGAACTCAGTTTTTCTCATTGCTGGAGGAGCTCGGGACCTCACTGTGGCTGAGGATGGCTGTGGTACTTTCGAGGGAAACACTGGTCCTTACCTTGAGCATTGCTTCCTGGCTCCAGCTCAGATCCCTCAGCCTGCTGGCCCAGATCCATCATCCCACTGGCACAGACTTCCTAGCTTCTGCCACCAACCTTTGGGCCTTCCCAGCACAGATCTATGACACAGGCCTGCATGAGACTGTTGTGGGCTCTAGAGGCCTCCAACTGGATTTGTGGGAGGCATTGTTATGGGTTCTAGGTTTTCAGGTGGACTCATGGGGGAGATTAGGATCTAGGCCCTCAGTTTGCATCTTTAGTGTTTATGTGTGTGGATGGGTTTCATATACTTCTTGTGTAGGAAGAAATATAGGAATTCTTGGGTGATTCATTATAAAATGCCATTATAAAATGTGTCTATCCTGTATTATATTGTTCTCCTTGCAAGAGCACCAAACCACCATGATATGTGTGTGTGTGTGTGTGTGCTAGAGTGCAATACATAACAAATTGTCTTCAAACTTTAGAAGTTTAATATAAACCCTTGTTTGGCTCATGCTTCTGTTCTAGCCTCTGCAGGCCGGTTCTTCTGCTGATCTTGTTGGGCTCATGCAGCTGCGGTCAGCAGCCAGGCCCGCCAAGGGCCTCCATAAAGTGTCAGGTGCTTGGTCCACATGGCCTCATCCTCTGGAGCCTGAGCAGACTCCCTCACATGGTGGCAATGTTGGGGGTCCCGACAGGTGCAAGAGACTACAAGTCCCGGGGCACAAGTTTTCCCAGGAACCTCTTTGGATCACTCTTCTTATTGTCCCATCAACAGGTCACACCTGAGACAGTGTGCGAACTAACTCAAGGGCAGGGATGCAAGACCATTTTGCAACCAGTCTGACCATGAGAAGAACACAGCTCTAGCTATTCACTGAGCATTCATGGAGATTAAAGCTTGAACTGTGCCTACAGGTAAACAAATGTTCCCATGCTGCACCTGGACCTCTGCAGCCACTTTTGCTGCATGTGTCTTTGTCTGGGGACTGCTGGGGTCTGAGTGCAGATCACCTCCCTGGTCTCCATTGCAGTTTAGTCCCTGTGGTAAGGTACCACGCAGTGGGAGCTCACTGTCACAGCAATACCCAGGGGCAGGGTCCTCAGGGTAATTAGGGTCAATGAGGCCATCAGGTGGAACCTATCATGGGTCCTGGTGGCTTTGTAGGAAGAGGGAGAGACTGGAGTGCATACACACACACACACACACACACACACACACACACACACGTATGCACACGCAGCGTACACACGTGCTCTCTCTCTCTCTCTCTCTCTCTCTCTCTCTCTCTCTCTCTGTCTGTCTCTCTGCACAGGATGCTCTGTGTCACCTCTTGACTCAGCCAGCATAGAGGCTACCACCCCAGGTGAGACCTAGAACTCGAGCCCAACACACCTCTTCTCACCCACCCAGCCTGTGATGCTGTACTCTTAGTAACCAAGCACAAAGATATGCGCTTTATTGTTTTTCAACACTGAAAATTATTGCAGTCATGAAAACACACTTAACTTATAGCCAAATTGTCCTGCAAGGTCTGACAAAGCCACAGAAGCCCCTGCCCACTGTGACCTCCTCCCAGGCAGCTTCTTTCCACAGGCTCAGCGGTTCTTTTGCAGTTGCCTTCACATTGCTAAATGACTTGAGAGAGAGGCCACCACCCTCCTTCAGGAGGCCTGCCTCCATGCCCCATTCCTTGGCCACAGCCCTGCACCCTTCCTGCTGACTGCGTTGGGGCCCAGCTCCCTTGCACCCCCCACCAAGGGGTTCATTCAGAGCCATCTTCATCTGCCCTCTTCCCAGCTTCTGAGGTTTCTGGTGCCTTATGTTGCTCCTTCCCTCCCTCCCTCCCTTCTTCCCTCCCTCCTTTCTTCCCTCCCTCCCTCCTTCCTTCCCTCCCTCCTTCCTTCCCTCCCTCTTTTCCCTTGGTCCTGTGTCTCCAGGGTCCCTTTCCTGCAGCCCTGTTGAGATTTCCAGACAGTGAAAGACACCTTCAGGTGTTTCATCTACCCCTGTGATCTGGGAAGACTGCAGCATCCTTTCTTGACTGGTCCATTTTAAGAAATACCTATTAACTCCCTGCATTGAAGCACAGCGTTTTAGCTTGCATGCATGATCCCTTGCACCCTCTCCTACCCCTGAATGTGGATGGGTTACACTGTTGCTCTTAACTATTTGTGTCACATTCTAGACATCAAGGCCAGGGAATTAATACAAGTATAAACTATATATACATATTACACATAATTGCTGCAGATGTAAAATTACTTTCTTGAAAATAACACACACACACTCTATGAGTCTTTTTTATTACACAACAGGTAGAATATGTCAGAGCTCTGAGTCCAGTGTTCTGTGAGCCTTTTGAGTCTGGAGGTTTGTGTCTTTGACTTTCACCTTTCGAAGATACACTGACTGCTAAGGCCAGAGCTCCTCCGAGGAAGTGGCGCCCTTCTACCCACACTGGCTGCAGACTCACGCTCCTCCAAGGAAGTGGCACATAGAATCTTTCCTTAACTCCCTTTTATATCCATTTTGTGCTGAGTCACTCCAGAGCAGACTGCCACAGCCTAGGGTGAGGCCTTCACACCCTGTGCTGAGCCATAGCCATCACGCCAAGCTTTCAACTTCTCAAGCTGACACAATGTATTAACCACCACATCTTTAATAAAACTCCCCTTGGTGACAGACCAGGCATGGAACGTGGCCATCTTTGGCATTGACTCAAAGTCCCTGCATCCCTGCAACAGCCATGTGCTGTGAGTACCAGGGCCATCCTTGGGCTGTGACTCGACCACACACTGGATGGTCAGGGTGTGGTTCTCACGCCATGAAGTGGACATGGAAGGGCCTAGGAACACATCTGAAGACCAGACCTCTCCCAGCTAGTGGGACTGCAGAAGCCAAGGGGAAGGTGGCGCTCAGCATGCGTCTGCGGGCCCATGCTCTGGCTGAGAACTTCCTGTCCTGGGGGACAGGAGCCCTGGGCTGCTCCATGGTGTTGCCCAGACTGTCCTCCTCACAGTGCACAGAGCCACTGTGTCCCCAGGTGACTGCAGGGGGCGGAGGTAGCACCTCTGTGGCCGCCTTCACCTGGAGGAGGGTTCAGCTCAAGGTGTCTGGTTTCTTCTTCTGCAGTATGTGGAATAGGCACCTTCACATTCAGAGATTTAGCTGTGTCACTCAGGGGCCTGGGGCCTCAGAGGCTGGTGCACAAAGCAGGGGGGTCTGCATGTCTTTCTGGGGCAGGACAGCCCGACTTCATTCAGGCTTCTAAAGGAAACCATAATGAGACCATGATTTTTAACAGGTTAAGCTGGAGAGAGGCCAGGTGAGAAGACTGGAACCCAACTCTGGCAACCTGCGTCCCTCCTGCAGATCTCACTAGATCCTCTCAGCCTGGTTCCTGCCCAGATGGACCCAGGCCCTCTGGCTAGCCTCTCTCCCCTGGCCTATGAATCCCCCTGGGCTTGGCCTCGTGTGCCCAGCCTTCCCACAGGAACTTTTAAACCAATGGGGAAAAGAGCAGTGGGAATATCTCACTGTCCATTTAGGAAAACAAGCTTGCAGTTCTCACATGAAAACCATTTCACCTGCTCTAAGCAAGTAAGCAGGCTGTCTCAGCGAGAACTTACCAGAAGACCTTGTGCTGGGGCAGCAGCATGTATGAAATGGATTTCTCAACAAACTCAAGAGCATTTACCATAAAAGAAAAGTAGATAAGGATTAAAAACCCTGAATATCAAATAGTAACATGAAAGACGAAAAGGCAAATAAGTGGGAAATGGTATATGAAATGTGTGGAGAAGGATTAGTATAGTTAATCTATAAAAATCCCTAGAAATCAATAGCAAAAGCTAAGTTCTCCAAAAGACAGATGGATGGGCCACAGACCTGAGTAGCTAGTTCACAGAAGATGAACAGCAGAGCACTAACAAAAAATGTGCAAGATTTCATTTGACTTATAACTAAAAAAAATGAAAACAATAAAATTTAAAGTTATAGTGATCAGAGAAGGAAAATCATAAGCACATGAACCCAGGCATATATTCCTCTGATGTAGTTTAAATTAGCACTACATTTTTTAGAGTAATTTGATGGTATTCAGTTTATGAAACAATCAGGTAACAGAAACTTAAAATATGTATGTTTTTATTATAGCAATTATGCTGTTGGACATTTAGTCTAAAAATAGACATTCCTATAATTAAAGAGGTAAGTTCAAGAAATTTTATTGCAGTGTTCTTTGTATAATGGAAAAAAATACAGTTTATTAATAGTTGACAAAATTACGGCCCATTTATTAACTACCAGTTGACAAAATTATGGCCCATTTTTACAATGAAATGTTGTTGCTGTGACAAATATTTCTGAGGGAATATGCCTACCAATGTGGAAGTGGGTGCTGCCCACGTAGGACACGGGTTAGGAGAGACGCTCCTGGCCCTCCGCTCACAGGCATGGAGCTGCGCATGTGGTCGCCTGGGCAGAACTTCCCTGGGAAACCCAATGCAGCCTCAAATGTACTTCCAACTCTCTCTGCCACATTTATAAAGGAGAAGAAGACCAACACCATTAGCAGCATGCTTAGTTCCATGTGTGTGGTCAGCTCGGACCAGCCACGCACCCAGGTCAGCAGTAGTGTCCAGGTCCAGTGGCAGGGCTGGTAGCCACTGCCTGGTGCACATTTAGGATGGCACTCACCCAGGTTTTTGGAGCGGTTGGGACAATCTGTGTCTTTTTTGTTCTTTCTGATTTTCTGAACTAATCATGTGTTGGCCTTAAGTTATGTGTGTCTACGCAAGTGACTAAAGAAATGTCTCTGTACTAGAAGGAGTGGAGAGAATAGAGTTAATATCAGATCAGGCAGAAACAGAAGGAGAATACTGTACACTGACCACATATTTCCCAAGACAAGACAGAACTGTGGAGATCCCACAGGTAAACATTTTGCCACAGCCCACAAGTGTACTTGGCTATTTTAGGAAAAGTGGAATACTGTTCAATTAAGACTGATTCAACCAAACAGCTAGCACCTCAGCCTTAGGATGCAGACATTTCCTCAGGGCTGGGGTGTGTTTTCCCAGCTCCCCTCCTTGGGGAAGTTAGCTTTAAAGGGATGGAAGAAATGCACTGCAGCTCACAGGCCACTCAAGCCAGGTGGAGGCTGCACGTGCTCCAGAAGAGGCAACATAAAAATAGAGCAGCTAATCACTGTCCAAATCATTCAGATCCTCATGCTGAACAGAATCCAAATAATGATCAGAAAGCCTGTTTTGGTCCCAGCACACATCTACGATGCAGGCCATGCTCCTTGAGTGGCACCTCGGGAGGACAGGAGGGACTGACAGCCGAAATTACTCTTGCAGGTCAGCTCTGCTCAGTGGCCCCAGCCCAGCCTCTGCCGGTGTAGCCTCTGCTAGGCCCTCCTGGGGACCTACTCAGAGGCCCAGTCTGGGCAGGAGGTGGCCCTGGTGCTGGAGTAGGAGAGCAGCAGAGGTAGCAGTCGGCTGTGTGTGCAGGGCTGTTCTGTGGGAGAACAAACAGATGGGAATCCTGCCACCCCAAGTGTCATGCCAGCGAGGGGAGTAGGCAGGAGTGAGGCAGAATGGCTGCCTAAGTTCACAGGCTGGGCCGCACTGTGTGCAGTAGCAGTGAGCAAAGGGCATGTCTGTGTTCCGGTGCTGCTGTCCCCGCAGGGCGGAGGGCGAGGTGGCCACTTGGAGCTCTGTTCTAGAGGCACCGACCCTACACTTCAGAGCTCCACGGCCCTGCAGATGGCAGTGTCTCTGACCTTGAGTTTGAGAACTTATCTTGTGTTCCAATGACGATGTCACACACCTTCTGTCACCGACCATCAGACCCTGGACCTGATGTTTGCCAGTGGCAGTCCCCGGCCACTGTGGCCCACTGTGGCCCACTATGGACTCACACAGGGAGATCTCATTGGAAAATGGCTGCTTGCTTTCCATGCACCATCACAGACACCGCCTGTGGAAACCAAGCTGAGCTGCTAGGACAAGCAGCTGGCGAGGCCAAGACGTTCCTCCTGGTATCCACAGGAGGCCTTGGCCAGTCCTGACCTGGATCTGAGCAGTTGTGAGTAGGCGGTCACTAACGGGGGCTAATTCTCTTTGCCTCTCTCACACCGGCAGACTGGAGGATGGTTCCTACACGACGAGGTTAGTGAGACGCAGGACTGGGCTTTGCTGGTGGCAGTTTACACTAAACATGTCACAGACCTGTCCACAGCCAAGATCACGAAAGTTCGTTGCTTCAGATATATCAGCTGGAGCCATCGCATGGGAAGACGGGGGCCAGTGGCACTCCCGATCCTGTGGGAAGTGCCATGGAAGCTGGGGCCCTGTGCACTTAGCCATGAGGCTGGGCAGTGCTCTTGGCAGCAGTAGTGCAAAGGAGAAACCAGGTAGGCGTGGCTGCCGGGGTGTCCAAATCCCAAGCAAACGCCGCCAATTTTGAGGAAGCAGACAGAGCTGCTGGCCTGAATCCCTGGGATGTGACCGCCAGCTTTCACCAGTGTGATCCATTGCAGGAGGAAACAGGCATCAAAACATGAAATCCTGCATTATGAGGCTGCAGAAACGGAGAGCCTACGGCCATAGCACATGCCCCGTACTTGAGGCCTGGGCAGATATAGATTTGTTTGTGGTCATAGCAGATGCAGGAACCTTCCTTCCCCCTTTCTTACCAACTTTGTCCAGTGTTGGCCTCACCTGACCCTGTCCTGGAGGCTGGCATTGTCCTTGGGGAAGCGCTTGGAACCCACATCCCCACAGGTTACACCCAAGGGTAAAAGTGTTTTAATTTCTTTGGGGAGAAAACAAAGAAATTATGTGTGGCTGCCCCAGTGAGTGTGGGGGTCAGGAGAGATGGTGTATGGAAAGCAAGCCTGGTGGGCGGCCCGCAGATAGAGGCCATCCGGGGTACCCTGTGGACACCAGCAGGGCTGGTGGCCAGGCCTGGCTCTCAGGACATGGCGGTGGCCAGGCCTGGCTCTCAGGAGACAGGAACAACCCATTCGTATTCCCAGTGGCATTTCTGCAGTAACATGGTCCCCAGCCTCCCAGGAGCACAGCAGCCGCGTGCTCCTCCTGCCGCATATGTGGCCGAGTGCTGGTCATCATTAGGAGTGGGCGCTGGGGTGGGGCAGCATCTCCAAGGATCCAGAGGGAGGACTCTGGGAGTCCCATGTGTGTCCCTTGCTGGTGTCAGAGCCCAGCGTGGTGCAGACCTTCATGGCCATGAGCAGCACACAGAATGCCCTGGGCACACAGGACCCCTTGGGCACACAGGAGCACCTTGATATAAAAATGCAAGTGTGAATTTAAAAGTCTTTTTCTGTTGCTAAATGACATGATGATTTACCAGTCTCTGGAGCATCAGGGTTCATGTGGGTGCCGCCACCCTCCCCTATTGCCTGTCCCCTGATTTGGTTCATCTTTGCCCTGGACTCCAGCCCTAAAGCTTGACCACCAGGAAAGGTCACGGCACAGCTGACTGGTGAAGCAACAGATTACTCTGTGCTGCTGACCACAGTAGCTAATAAGCACTGAAGCTCACCGTTTGCCTTGATGGGAAGACATCGCACAGCTCTGCTGAGGCTGCCACCCTGCAAACCCTGATGCAGGCTGGCTCGCTTTGAGTGCTGGGCTTAACTCCCACACTGGCCCTGTCTTCCAATGGTCAGCCCAGTTGGACTCACCAACAGGTCCTGTGTGAGGGCTGAGGAGGAGTGGTTGCCACCAGGAGGGGCTGCTACAGCTGGTCCCACCAGGCAGGGGCCCTGGGGGAAGGGGCCTGGGACAAGGCCTCTGCAGCCTCGCAGAAGCCTCAGAGTGGTGTCCCAGCTCTTCATGCCTGTTATATGGGGGTCCTGTGTGCCCAGGGCATCCTGTGTGCCCAGGGCATCCTGTGTGCTGCTCATGGCCCTGAAGGTCTGCACCGGGCTGGGCTCTGACACCAGCAAGGGACACACACGCTTTCGTGTGACTGTTGGGAGCACTCCCTCGGGGTTTATGTGTCTGCAGCAGCCAAAGCCCCTAAAGTTGAGCCTGCGATGTTTTGTGTTTCATTTGCTGTGTGTCTACAGAGCTCAGCCTAATTGCAGCAGCTGCTTCCCAAGAAGACTCCACTGTTGCCCTGCCAGCCTAAGTCTGTGTCTCTCCCTACTGCTGCCAGGACTCCTCCCACTTGCACGTGGGGCTCCCCTGGCCCGAGGACAGGAAACCCCCTGCCCTTTGCTCAGCTCTGGGCGATGCCGCAGCTGCTCTGACTAGCAGTCTGCTGGAAGCGACGTGGCGCCGGGCCCAGACCTCTTCCTCGCATTTCTGGTAGCTTCCGCTTGTTCTGTCTCCACAGTCAGCTGCCAAGTAAGCTGCCTGAATGCGCTGAGTGGCATGTTGTAAGAAAGACCAGGGCCCTGGAGGGGGAGCGGAGGAAGCCGCTGTCCTTGCCAGGCCACTGCAGGGGCATCAGCAGGTCATCCACACCCCTGCCCTAACAGAAGCCCGCAGGGAGAAGAACCCGCCACGGAGGCCTGTGGTGGAAATCACGAGGAGTCACAACCAGCAGTTTTAAGTTACAGGCTTCCAGGATGGTTTGTTGGGTCACAGCAGATAACAGAACTCAGGCCTCAGAAGGATTACTTAATAAACACGGGTCAGCCTGCGACAGACACCCAGCTCCCCATTTCACAGTGAGGAACTGAGGCTTGAGGGACCACGTAGCCTGCCTACCAGCACATAGCTGCGCTGGCACAAACTCTGGCCCACAGCCTGAGTGGCCAAAAGCCCTGCTGTGCAGAACAGCAGACCTCCCTCCTGCGAGCTGTGCATGTCTGGGAAGTCCCAGGCCACTTGTTTAGCAGCCACAGACAGCTTCTGGCAGACCGGCCCTCCACAGTTCTCTGAAAGCAGCCGCACGCAGGCGTCTCATAGCTGTCATGGCCCTGTGAACCACGTCTGGGAATGACAGCTGTTGACAGGGACACAGAGGGCCAGCAACAGCTGGGAAAGGGAGAGTATTTGTCCAGTAGGTGCCGTGTGCTGTACATCAGTGGCCGCTTCAATCTCCTGGCAGCCTAACAAGGAAGGCGCAATTGTGCTGGTTTCCAGATAAGAAAACTAAGGAATAGAAGGGGCAGGAGCCCAAAGTGACTGGAAGCAGACTGCAAGGATCCCAGGGTGACCTGGAAGCAGACAGCACATCTTATTTATTCAGCTGTGAAGTCTGCCAGATTTTCTGATCCCATTAAAACCAATGCCCTGGGCAGGGACCAAGAAGCAAGCAAGAGTTTTCATGTGAGGGGTAAGGGGTAATTGTCATTTAGTTTTATTTTATTTTATTTTTTTTTGTCTTTTTGAGACAGGGTCTCACTATGCAGTTCAGGCTGGCCTTAAGCTCACTTTGTAGCTCAGGCTGGTCTCGAACTCACAACAATCCTCCTGCCTCAGCCTCCCGAGTGCTGGGATTACAGGCATGCGCCACCATGCCCGGCTTGTAATTGTCATTTAGAAGCTTTATGCTCCATGTAATAAAAGGCAACATGAGGATAAAAACAGGATGATGAGGAATATGGTTCAATATCACAAACAGCAGCTAATTAAAATATAGACCTACACAGGAAAGCAAATGGAATAGAAAAGCTCTGGAGTACAGACAGCCTCCCACAACAGTCAAGCCAGGAAGGAGGGGCTTGTGTGAGGCTGTGGCACCAGGTTTGGGCCTGGTGCCCACTGGAGCAAGCCCAGGGCTGCTTCCGCAGGCCATGCACCTCAATCAGAGACCATTGGTTGCTACAGAGCTCCAGGGAGCTTGAAGATGTTGGGCGAAGTCTGACCTACTCCAAAAGCCACCTGATGTGTTATGCTCCATTGGCTCAGCATCGAGTCCCCAGGGCACTGAGCCCCTGTGGAGCCCCTGGCGATTCCTGAGCACTCACATGAAACATGGCCTGGCAGCCTACAGCCTGGGCAGCCTGTCCAGCTCTGCAAAGGTGTGCCAGGCAGGTGCACGCGTGTACGCACACAGGCTTCATTCACACACATGTCTCATACCCATGCAAGGCTGCCTTTTCTGGCCAGTGACCATGCTGGAGAGGACAGGCCTCCCCTCCAGCTCCCATGTGGGAGCAGTGTCTGTGGCTGCTGTGCAGGCTGCAGGCAGGAGGGGAGCAGGAGTGTGAGGCTCACTAAGGCCGGACATGGGCTGGGCCCCTCTTGTTTGCTAAAGAACTGTAGTATCTGGCTCTCCCCAAGAAAGCGTCTCCTACTAGGAAGCAGAGGAGCAGAGAGGCAGACCTGAGGAACCCCTCACAGTGCCCAGAAGCCGGTGAAGGCAGAGCCTCATTCTCTAATTTTTTTTAAAACAAAGCCTCACCGTGTCCATTCCTGTCACACACACCCCACAGCCCCACATGCCATTGGAGCCTCGAAGCTTGTGTCACCATGAGGACTGCATCTACGCCGCCCAGCTCTGCCTTGGTGTGCAGCGCCTCATCTCACGTGCTCCTCTGCCCACCGAGATCCTGACTGTTGCCCTCTCCACAGACACCACTGCCCAAGATGTATTCAAGAGCAGGGAGAGGACACAGACCTGGACCAGGGGTTAGAGAAGGCACCACACAGTCTTCCTGAGCCTCGGCTTCCTCGCCTAAAGCAGGTACAGGAAGATGCAGCTGGCCGTGGGGGCAGCAAGGGTTCAACTGCTATAGGAATGGATGATGTGGTGCCTCAGCCGCAGAGGAGTGCTAGGTGAGCACACAGGAAAGTCTGCATCGGGGTCAGTGCAGGGCATCCTTTCAAGACCTGCTGATCTGCCCTGAGGGCTCAGTTAATCTCATTTTCTTCATCTCTAAGGAGAGGACATGTGCTCCCACTGAGGATGACCTGCAGCTTCCTGCCTAGGGTCTCTTCAGGGACCCTGAACCTCTGGCCACTCTGGGTGGGCACAGTGCTCCCAGAGGGGTATTTTGAGACTTCCTCATCATGAGGGTTTTCTCTCTTTATTCTAGAGTTGCTCTTTCTTCCAATTTATGGTAGCATTGGTTGAATTAATTTGATGAGATGCTAATCAAACAACACAAAGTAAGCTGTCACAGGGCAAGGACAGTGCTGCTTAAGTGATGCTAGTGGATGTGTTTGTAGCCAAATGTCAAGAAGAGTGTGCACAGCCTGGCCTTAGATGTACCTCAAAGCAGAACTTCCTCAGATCCAAGAGTATAGAAGAGGCTATTCTCTTGGATCCGGTAGGACAGACAGGTGAGGCATGTCAGGCATGGAGAATACACCCACGGCAGGCAGCAACCTGGAAGGAACTAAAAGGATACATGTCTAGTCTGGACACAGTCTAGAAAGCCAGCACACAGATGGGCAGTTAAAGAATAGCAAGATACCTGGACAGTGAAATGATAGAGAAACTGGAAGACAAAAGTGCAGAGAGCTGGCTGAGGCTGAGGAAGAGTGAGAAAGACCCTGCAGAACCTCAGGTGGGGCAGAAGAAAGCCCCAGCCCACTGCTAGGAGCAGAGTGTAAAACAGAGCCTCCTTCCTCCAAGCAAAGCCGGGGTAGGAGGCCACCACAGCCTTCTGCAGGCAGAGCAGGGCCACCCCAGAGCCCCATCCAGCCTTCAGGACCCACACAGGACAGGCAGCGTCTCCACATCGCTGGAGGGTGCCTTTTCTTCTCCCTGCAGCTAGGACCTGTTTCACCCTGAGGAGAAGAAAGGAGACATAGGTAGCCTAGTGGCTGCACAAATACTTTGCAAGCACCCTGGGTTGAAGCTGAGAGTGGTGGAAGACCTAGGGGTGGCACAACCCAGGAGTGGTACTGCTCTCCTAGCCCTGGAGAGGGCACCCCAGGAGGACATCGGGCTCTCCTGACGCCCTGGTTGGCATGTGGAGGGAAACCAAAGCCACTGGGTTCTCCTCCCACTTCCGGTCCTTGTCATATTTTTGGAAATACATGGTGTGGTTAAATGTCCTGTTCTCATAAAAATTTGAGCCTTGAAATCTTTGGCTTTCTTCTTGGCTGGACCTGGGCCCAGGGTGACCATCACTTAAGTGATTTCATGCCTTGGGGAGCCTAAGCTAGGGCTTTCATGTTCAAAGGACACGGTCCATTGAAGGTGCGGCATGCAGACTTGCTCTGATCTTCCGCCTTCAGTTCTCACAGCCACAGCGGCCAACTTTAGAAGGTGGCTATGTTCTTGTCCTCTAGTCCTTCCCCACATTCCTGACTGTCCGAGGGCAGTGGAAGACAGCACAACACAGGACAGTGGGCTGGGGTGGCGCTGGTGGACTCACCCTGGGATTTCCGGAGCTTTTCTCCAAAGTGAGACAGCTCCTCCCAAGACACAGTTTCATCACAGAAAGCAAACATTTCAACTGGGCATGGAGGACCAGACTTGAGGTCATCAACAATGGCTTTGAAATCTGTGCTCCCGGAGCATAGTTTTAAGTTTTAAATTTGCACAAATCCAGAGGTGGGTGCAAATCCTTTCCTCCCACTGACAGAACAATGGAGATGTTACTGACTCTGGGTCAGCTCCAGACACTAAGACCAGCTGCTTGGGTTCCACCAGGGAAGAGGCTGTAGCATCCAGGCAGTGAAACTCAACAGAAGAGAGCCTACAGGAAGCCATGGAGGGCAGAGGGTACGTGCAATGCAACAGTGAGACTCGCGCACGCTGCTTGGCATTTGCCTGGGAGACCCCGTGTGCTAGGCAGGTGCTGGAGACGTTCAGGGGTGGGTGGCACTCCTGGGAACGTGGCACATGCAGACTCAGTCCAAGAGGAGAGGAGCCACACTCCGGCAATGGGAGGTCTGAGAAGACACACTGAGCACCCTGTGTGTTCCACTCCTGTGCTGGGCTGTGGACCCACAGCACGGCGCTTGCTCTGTCCGGAGCTATGCAGTGTCCCCCAGCTCCAATGTTGAAGGAGCCATGCCCCCTGCAGCCCCAAAGTCCGAGCCTGAGGGTGCAAGACACCAGTGAGTATGATCAGGAGCCACTGGAGAGGCATGGCAGAGGGAAGGAGCAGCACAGGCCACACCATCTGCAGCACAGGAGGCCAACTGGGATGCAGACCTTCAGCAGCATGTGACAGTCATGGAGCTGAGAGCTGCATGGAGGCAGGCAGGTGAGGGAGAGGCTGCAGGTGGGAGAACAGGGACCCAACACAGCACCCTGCAGCTGAGACCAGCAGGGTGGGACTCCTGAGTTTTTGCAGGCAGCATCTCAGGCAGAAGCTGACCTTGGGCTACTTAGGAAGGAAAGGGATTTCTCATGGCAATAGACCACAGTAGCATGCTTTGGACCTTCACAGAAGAGCCTCCATGTACGGCCACCTCCACCTCATGCAGTGTTGCTCTCAGGTTTGTCTCTGACAGGTATCTTAGCTGAGTGTTTTGCCAGGTGTTCTGGAGGGCATTTTGATGGTACAAGTTACTGCCAGCAGACGCTCTGACAACATTCCTGCACAGGGAAGCGACTGAACCCTGCCTGGCCCCAGAGCTGACCCAGGAGGAAGGAGTAACTCCTCAGTAGGGGTCTCTTCCTGCAACTCCAGCCCTACTAGGGGGAACAGAGCCCTTCTGACTCAGTACGGTGGATGTTGTCAGTAATCCATATGAATGAGACTGCATACCCCTCCTGGTCGTGACAAGTGGGCTCTGCCACCATCCTACTGCTGCCCTGTCCACTGGTCTTGAAACTGGTGGAAACTGGGATCTCTATGCCCACCTGGGAAGCTGGGCAGCTTGGAACCACCGGCTGACCGGCTCAGAGCCACAGTAGCACGAGTCCTCTGTGTCAGGGTGGGGCTACCCTGTGATCTGGCTCATGTTCTGGGTTGCCTGGTGGGTCAGATCCAGCTGAGAGCACATCCAGTTCATGTCAGCTCTGCCGTTTGCCCCTCTCTGCTTTCTGCAAGCCCTGCCCAATCCAGCCCTGGCAGGAGAACTCTTGGCTGTGCCTCTGGAAAGCCTGGGTTAAGTCACTTGGGATGCACAAAGGTTTAGGTCATCCACACTGTACAGTAAAATTTACATAGGGCATTAAACAGAAAACTAAGTGTGGGCACAGCCACACTTCTCAAAGGTGGCCCAGGCCAAGCTGTGGGGAGAGCTGAACTTGGAATGGTACGGATTAAGGAGAGGTGAGAGGTGAGAGGGCCTGAGCTTCCCTGGGGGTGGGGGGAAGGTGGGCAAAGGCAGGGACTGTGTCATCAGAGCCTAGGAGCAGAGGGGCACCCCTGCACTGTGAGGCTTGGAGTCAGAGACACAGGGCTGTGACCAGTGGCCCCTGGGGTTGGGACATGTCCCACTGGATTTCAGTATCCCACTGGCTGAAGGTAACGAGAAGCCGGCAGACACGGCCTTGTTTCAGGGGACCAGTGCCACACAGATGGAGCAGGAGCAAAGCCGGAGGGGGATCTAAGGTCAAGTGACCAGTGTGAGCTGGGGGCTGGGCTGCAAGTAGCACACAGTGAAGCAGGGTGGGGAAGGGGGGCTCTCTCCAGGAGGCACAGGCAGTGGTGTGTGGGGAGCTGCTGGGAGGCTAGGCTGCTGCTCTCCCATCTTCTCAAGCACAGCACAGTTCTGGGTCCCTCCTGGGCTCACCCTGACCCAGCCCTGACTGACCCCATCTTGTAGCAGCCCAAGCACTGGAGAGTCCTGCCCTTGCTGCTGGCAAATTTCCCTCTCCAGGGTTTGCCCCTCTGCACCTCCACTTCTGGTTAGCTCTGCTCTTATTTGGTACAGCAGCATTTAATGTTAGTGATAAGGCGAGCATTCATCTCCAATGCTTAACAGAGTGAGGGCTGCCATCTTGTCACCATGAGGGCCAAAGGCCCACCACACCGCAAGGCTTGGGAAGGGAGGTGTTGTCCTCCGTCCACACCTGGCTTGGTGGGAAAGTGCTCCCTGACACCTTGTAGTTCTGTCCGCCTCCAGCTGCCTGCCAGTGGAATAGGTTTGTTATACTGCTCTCCTGTGTATAGGTTGCAGGAGTGGAAATGCCCGCATTAATCACCAAGGTTGCACCTCTCCCCTTTACACAGGGCTGAGCTGTTCACGCTGGTCTGTGTGTCACAGAGCAAGGCCCGAGGACTCCTTGTTTCCCAGCCCCCAGGAGTGGCTTTGCCTGTGGCTTGCCAGCTGCCTTGTTGTGAGTTTGCTGTAGCAGTGCTCTTTCCAGAGTCACGAGTGTCCCTGTCCTGCATTCTCAAGTACAGGCTGCCACCGCTGAAGACATCAGGTGTCCTGCTGAGCCACATGGTTTCTCCTGCAGCACCTGATCCCGAGCACCCATGCTCTGGGCCCAGTACCTGGCAGTGGCCACAGCAGACAAGGGGCAGAGAGTAGCCTCGACTCCCTGACGCCCACTGTGCTGGTGCAAGCAGAGGCCTGGAGTCCTGTGCGCTCCTGCCTGGGAGGGCAGTCAGGCTGGTGCACGTGGAGAGGCCGGTGTGCTGGACACTTCAGTCACCTGGACTTTTCCTCTCCCGGTGGCTCTTTCTGTGGGTAGAGTGTGGAGTAAGCCCAGCTGAGTCACAACTGATCCCCAGGCTCATGAAGGATGGGCAGATGCCTGTCATTAAGACCCCAGGATTCAGGGATTGTTTGTTACACAGCGATACTGCACAAGGCGACTTCACAGACTGTTTTCTACCCATAATGTGGGGACAGCAGCACCTCCTCCTGCAGCACCTGCTCCCTAAATTCCTGAGGAAAGCACACAGGCAGCCTTCTGGGCCATTCACCTGGTGTGCCGCAGGTGCTGCAGCTGCTCCTCAGATGAGGGCGTTCTCATTAGCAGCCCGCAGTGTGGGAATCCGTCCACTGGGCCCTTTCCAGTGACAGTGCTTGTGCTCAGTAGTAGGTCCAGGTTCATCCACATCCATGGCCTGGCAAAACCAGGGCTCCCATGCTGCCTAAGTCAGTGGGGCTCTAGTCAGAGCTGCTTCCTGAGCTGACAACATATTCTTAACTTGAATTTTCCTGCACATACCAAGTGAAGACTGCATGTGGATTGCAGGTGCTAAAATCCATTACCACATCACTCGGCTTGAGATCAGTGGGCCGAGGGGATACACAATCCCTACACATCATTAAAGAGCTAGTTTTCTCAAGAACATCAGGTGAGAAGAGTAATTTAATGAGGGAAATAATGGGCTTCCAAATGAAAAATCCAAGTTCTGAGAATTAGGTCATCCTAAATGGGACTCAGAAACCTGGGCCTAAAAATAGCCGAGTTCTGGGCAGGGTTAAGAGATGAAGCATCTGGGCTCCAACGAGGCAGGAAGTCGAAACCGGGCTTTCGGCTGCAGCCAGACTCTTCAAATAGCCCACACCTCCGCACGCGGCCACGCTGACCTCGTTGGCTCACAGACGCTTGGCCAGACTTACTGCTGATGTCTGTGGGCGAGATTAGCACGGAGCTTTGCTCTCTGCGAGGTGGCTAGGCCGCATCTAATCGGAAGACACTGGCCGGGAGGAGGGTTCTGCCTGAGGTCGCCTCCGGATTTGAACCGCAACAGTCTGCAGGCTCCCAGCCAATTCTGGACCTGCCAAGGTTTCTAAAATGCAAGCCAGCTTCTTATAGTCACATGAACGTTGTCTCTGTCTGCCTCTGCTTACACCCCCCCCCCGCCCCACCCCACCCCCCACATACACACACTGTTGGTTCTGGTTCTCTGGGAATCTAACCCAAACCGGCCAGAGGAAGATGGCTGCTGACCTCGAGCCTTTCAAGAGCGCTCTTTGGAGGGAAAGAACCTCCCCAGGGGAGTCTGCACCCTGGGGTCCTTGGGATCATCTCAGCTCAGGTTCCAAGTCACCCCAGGAGACTGCCAACCTGGAGCAAATGACCTCAGGGGGCCTAGGCCCAGGCCATCTCGACAGAAGCCAGACTGGAAGGGTTTCGCAAAGGATTCTTTGAACATGGCCTAAGCTTCAAAGCCTTGTATCAAATGTGTGGTGAAGTAAAATAGCATGAGTCATTGTTGAGAGGATCAACAGCAAATTTAGATTCTAAGAACTCCAGGAAACAAAGCTATGGAGTTCAGAGCACAATATCCACAACTAAAATGATTAGAAAGCGGCAACAGAATGCAGACATGAATTTGCCATGGAATCCAGCACAGTTGTTGACCTTCCATGCTGCATTTTCTGTATCTGTTGGTGGATGCCTGGCGTCTTGGAATCAGGGTCACCTGAGCGAAAAACATCATGGAGACTTGGCAGTGCTTTCTCTAAAAGCCTGCTGCCACTGGGAAAATGCCACCAAGATTCCTGTGCACTTCTGCCTGAGAAGGAGCTGGGGGCCGGAGCACAGGGGCAGAGGCCCAGGAGCCTCAGGCTGCTCTGCACCTCGGGACCTGCTGGATTGCTGCTGCACTGCTATGCCAGCATGGTGAGAAGGGACAGAGTGGTGATGGTGTGGCTGGAGCAAACTCTTGGTCCCCAGAGCCTCCTGGGGAGCATGCCTTGGGAGGTGGAGCAGGACACAAGTAACTCACACCAGAAAGGACCTGGTCATGTTATCCAAGGAGGACAAGGGGAAACTATCTCTGGGTGCACCAAGCTCCAGTGCTGGGGGTCCCTCAGCCAGGGACAGGAGAGGGGTCTCCTGAGACGGTGAATCTCAGTTGAGTCTTTCGGGATTGCATCAGAAAACCTGAGTCTGAATAGGAAGAAGAGAGGGGCAATTCATAGAAGCAGAGCAGAGCTAGTGCCTGTGAGGAGACTTGGAAGGCCCATGACACACAGATAGTACACAGAAGGATGATGAGGTCAGTGTGGCCCAGAGGCGAGTGACCCTGGGCAGGGCTGGGGCATGCACTCAGGGCCTGTGTAGAGTTGCACCCACAGGGCAGGTGGTCTAAACTCACAGGGTAGAAGTTACCCTGGGTCACTGGGAAGTGGCTGCTGCAGAAAGGAGAGGGTCAGGGACTGGCCATTACCTATTTTCCATGCCAGCACTATCTGTGCCCCTTTTTATGTCCCTCTGTTAGGGCATGGTCCCCTTTGGGAAGAGAGGGCACTGCCTACAACCAGGGCAAAATGCAAATCTCCTCACTGCTAGCGCAGTGTCTTCCTCAAGGGCAGGGACCTGTTGCTTGATAGCTCACGATTTGAGCTTTGAGTGGCTAACAGGCAGAGTTGTGAAAGGGAAGAAAACAGAACTTTTGTGTGGAAGAAATGGGAGCCTCAGAGAGAAGCTGAAGGGAGAGCGTGGTGTGGGGCGTCCGGGCCACAGCTGGGGCTGGTGCGGGACTGCTGAGGCGGGGCAGCGGCCAGTGATGCCTCCTTTACTCTGGAGACCTTGCATCAGGCCAAGACTCCCAGATGGATGTTAGGAGCTGTGAAAGAGACACAGACACCTCATCAGTCACCCTGGAGTGTGAGCAGGAGGCCAGGTGCCTGGCGACAAGCTGCTCCTGCAGGGGAGACTGCTGCTGACAGTTGCTGTCCACCTGCAGGCAGCCCCGTGGCAGGCATGGAGCCCACAAGTGCCTGGGCCTCGGTAAAGGCTTGCGAGTGGCTGGATGACAGCTGGTCCTAAGGGGCAAACCTACCCAGGCCCTGCACTTGCTCTCTGGCCGCCTGGCTTTCTTCCTGTAGCTTTTCTGAGGTTCTCTCTCACTTCACTCCACTCTGCCAGAAAGCCTCCTGCAGAGGCCCTGCCTGGCCACCCTACCTGAAGCAGCGCTGCCCCAGCTCAGAGGCCTCTGCAGTGCTCTTCACAGCACGTGTGACTTCTGGCCAAGCAATCCTGGCTGGTTATTTGTTCATTGTGTTTCTGTCTCTGAGGTGAAAGCCTCAAAAGGACAGGGGATTTTTCTGCTTCATCCACTACTGTATCCCTATTGTCTAGAATAATGCCTGGCACACAGTAGGTGTGCATCTAATGTTGGTGAAGGGATGGGCCATCAAGAGAGAAAATGGGTTCCTCCAGGTAGTTCAAAGGGGCTTCATCTTCAGTCTGCGAGGTGTCACCCAGTCTGAGCCTGAGCTCCTGCTGAAGGAGACTAAATTATCCAGCAAACTGCTCTGCTACTAAAACACAACGGTTTCTGGCACCTGGATTGCATGTAGGATGGGTCAGCATTGGTTTCTCAGCCACTGACTCGTCTTCGTGTATTCGCTAGAGCCCGAGAGCATCCACCAACAGATGCCTAGCCCCAGACCACCGCCGAAGAGGCAAGGCCATCCTGCTGCTGTCTTTGCTCCGCTGTTGCCCATCTTTAGTATAAATATAATTGAACTCTCTACTTCAGCTCAGGGAAATCAAGGCTGATGTAAAATAAGCTCAATACGAAGGGCAAATAAGTAAATTTCCTCCAAACTATGAGGCCCTTTGACCATCCTCTTCAGAGACACCTCCACATTGCTTTGTGGTATCCATGGCAACAAAACCCCACGCCTATCCACCCACTTGGATCTCCTGTTCTCTATAGCTTCTTGCCTTTTTCCATTGGGCCGCACACATTTTTATTAATCTGTAGCTCCTCATGTTCCGGAGATACACTCCATCAGTTATAAGTCCCAAGTATTCTCTCCCGCTCAGTGGCTTACGATTCATGCTCGTAAAGAGTTTTAATGACAGAAGTTCTTATTTTGCATCCAATTTTTAATAATCTTTTTCTTTATGATCAGTGTTTTCGTTCCTTATTTAACTCAAGAAAATTAAGATATTTTCCTATACTATCTTTTAAGTGGTCTATTGTTTTGCTTTTCAGATTTACATTTAAAATTCACCTGAAGTTTATTGTTATGTATGGTGTGAAGTAGGGATTCAACTGAGTATTTTTTCACCTTGGTCCCCAGACCCTTTTATTTTTTTGTATTGAGCAAAAATGATCTTTGTTTTAAGATTTGTGTTTCCTTAGCAGTGAAGACTCTGTCAAGTGGAAGTTTTAGCCACTCTGGGAAGCGCACGACCACTGGGAAAGTAGACCCCACAGCAAGTGTCCTCATCCACCTGCCTGGACTAGTCGGGCACTTAGTGCATGAAACTCAAAGATTTTGAAATTTATAAACTGGCCTCTTATACCAAGTATTCATTTAATAAAACGGCTCGTTTCAAAGACAAAGGTTTTAATTATTACGCCCACACCAGAACACTCACATGAAAACAAAACGAAACACAAATGGAGAAAAAGTCAAATGAAAGTGGAGAAGAGTTGTTCTGAGCCATGTGGTTGACTCCGGGGCTCTCTTTCTGGTTCCTGAGCATGCCTGCGGGACCCCTCCACCTGGGAATCAGAGCACACCATCTCCTCCACAAGAGATTCTGTGCTTTCCTTGGTGTCTTTCTTTCTCTTACTGCTTTTGCTTTCAAACTTCCATTTGTGATAACACTGAGGTCCGCTTACTGTCACCCTTACTTCCTATAGCTGTCAGTCTTTGCAAAGAACTTCTGATAAAGAGGCTTCTCAGGACAGTCCAGTAGCTTCCCAGCTTCCGTATATTTAGCAATTTCACCTGGCTTGTTTTTCTCAGGAAAAAATTTTCCATAAAACTTGCAATATTGTCTCTGCATCTGATTTTGCAATCTCTAACATAGTTTGGATCCTTCAAATTGTCCTCCCAAGCAATATGGCAACTAAGCCACGGGATCATGTAATAACCAAGGATTTCCAAATCACCACGTCTTTTTCTTTCTTTTTTTTTTTTTTTTTTTTTTTTGCAGAACCAGGGTTTGAACTCAGGCCCTTGAGCTTGCCAGGGAAGCGCTTATTCCATTGAGCCATCTCCCCAGCCCACCACGTCTTGATGGGGCTACACCACAGTGTGCGTCAGTGCTGGTGAATTCAATAATGCCATCGTGACATCTCTTGGGATCTTCTTTCTATTCTCTATGAACTCCTTCCAGGCAATATTGACAAGCAAGGCAATAACCTTTCAAGTACAGCTGGTCAGGGTTCTTGTAGCTCGGAAGAAGATTTGAGGCCTTGATATCTCCATGCATGCACTCATGCTGCTGGATGTACTCAAGGATGTCCAGAATTCTTAAGCTTGGCTATGAGACAGCTTTCCAAGAAAACCTTTCGGCATTTGCTTCGGATATTTTCTGAAGGTGACTCCCAAAGCAATCTATTATCATAAACTTGTAACTTGTCCCATTCTTGTCATGTAGCCCAGGTCCCCGATACTTAGGAATACCAAGGTACTTCAGTTTATGGATACGCATCCATTTTTGAATTTACTCTGGTTTAGCAGCTGGTTGGTAGAACTTTAATTCAGTAAAAAGAGGGCCATTGTCACTGGGTTCTACTTTTGCAACACAGGGTGCATCACTGCCAACTGATTTTGAAGAATTTGTATTAGCATGGTATATACAGCTGAAGCCATACAGGCCAGTGGGGGATCCCAGCTTCCACTCCTTTTTTGACAGGTCAGTTATTATCTCCCCAGCTGCGAAGTGTTCCACAAGGTGTCTCTTTGCAGGTGACACCACAAGGTGTCCAGTCTTCCAGCGTGAGTGGCTTTTACATGAGGCATTTTCACCTGAGCCACAGACCTGTCGCCTTCTGCCCAGTATGAACTTCCTGCCACTCTTGTCCTCCAGACCATTCACTAAAAGTCCTCTCTCTGGTCCTCTGCAGTGCTGCCTACGTTTAGACTTCTGCACAGTACAAGTTGTGTCTTGGCTGTCTGCTCTGTGCCATTGGTGTATTTGTCTAGATTTTTAACTTAGCTATAAGTGTCTTAATTATAGAACTTAGTAACAATTCTTGTTGGGTTGAGGAAAATGTCCTTTTCTATATTTTTTCTTTTTAAAAGTCTTGATTATTTGTGGATCTTTTCAGGTTCATATAAATTCCACAAAGAACTTCTTAATTTTCAGAAAAAGCAAAACATTTATATTTTGTTTGGGCCATCGGTTCAATAGGAATTGACATCTATTATGCTGTTGAGTTTTCCGGCCTATGACTGTGGCATGTCTATGCATCCACAAGCTCATGCACTGCATAGTGATGTTTCGGTCACTGCCAGACCACAGCATGTGAGGCCATGTCCATCAGGCCACGGAATGACAGCCATCTTAATTTGTATGAATATGTTTTATGATGTTCACACAAAGCTGAAATTGCCTAATGATGCACTTCTCAGAACAAATCATATCATTAAGGGATACAAGACAATATACATATTTTTCCTAATTATATAGTATTTCATGTTACTATGACCAATATTTGTTATTGTTGATGTATAAAAAATTGATGCAAGTGTAAATTGACTTTGCATTCTACTACATTGCTGTTGATCTGATCCATTCATCTGTTGACCCTTGTACATTTTCTGTGTATGTGTCCTGGCAGACTTGCGTAATGGCGCCTTCATTCCTCCCCTTTTCAGACCTACTCACTGCTGACTGTTCTTGGCTTGTGCGCTGACGGGCTCTGCAGGGAGACGTTGGGTAGGAGGGAGGCTGTCCGCAGCAGTTGCTCTGTTGCTGCTCTCAGAAAAAAAAAGGTTCTAATATTTCATTATTAATTATGATGTTTCCGTAGATGCTTGAGAGTAGATAAACTGAATACTGAATTCTCCTGTCTTCCTACTTCATTGCTATTTTAAATCAAACCTGTCTTTTGGATTTGCTGAAAAACATGATTTTCTTCTCTTTCTTGATGTGGTGTAGTACGGTAATAGATCTGCTAATGTCACATCAACCCTACATTCACATCAACTAGACTTAAGTTGTTAATGGTATATTTACCTTTTACCTCTGTAGCTGGACTGTGCTGGAAACACCTGGCCTGTGGGTTTTCATGCGTAGTCACGAGTGCGTTAGCTTCTTCTGGTGTCCTGTTCTGGTTCTGTCGGGTGTTGGCATCATGAAATGAGAGGAAGCGTGTCTGTCCTTCTGGGCTCTGGAAGAATGCAGGCTAGAAGTACTTTTTCCTTCAGTTTCAACAGACTTTAGTAGGAATGCTATGGAAAGATTTACAATAAACATTGGTTGAATTCATTTTACTTTGTTTAGTGAAATTCTGTATTGTTTCTAATGTTTTTTATTATTATTTTGAGTTCTCTTTAATAAGGATACACCTAGCATAGCTAAGTTAACTGCACTTGCTAGTTTCTGTTTGTTGAAAGGAAGAGTTAATATATGTTGCATGCCTATAATCTGAGCAATGAATTTGATGATAACAATGCATAACAGCACAAAAAATTATTTTAAAGGTTGTTTTTAAATTACAGATTTAAATTCTTCCATAATTATATGACTATTTCAGAGTTTAAACTCCTCTCCTGCTGTCATTTTTGATCAACCACATTTTCAAGATTTTGTTCACACATTCAAACTTATGATCCATCTTCTGTGGTCTTCTGAGTGCTACAGGATCTGGTTATGTCTATTAGCTGTGGGCTTTTGGTTTTCGACCACTCTCTCCAGACATTTCTTAATTTCATTAATCTTTCAAGGAACTCAATGTGTGGGCCATTTATTTTTCCCTTTTATATATTTGTTTTCTATTTCATTAATTTCTTTCTCTTTTTTTTTGCCAACTTAGCTCATCCTGGGAGCAGAGCTGGTGTGGCATGTGGCACCAGGGATTGAACCATGGTCTCTGGGTTTTGCCTAAACTTGCCTAAGCAGGTGCTTTAGACTGCTGAGCTGTCTCGTTGGCCCCTCTATTTCATTAATTTTTAGAATAATTTCATTGTTGTATTTCTTTCCCCTAGGTTTCCTTCAGTTTATTTACTTTTCTTTCTTGCAGTGATCTGAGCTGAAGGCATTTGGGCTTGGTGAGTCTATGCTAGGATTCAGAACTGAAAACTGAATGGGACTGTGGGTCCATTTTCACTCCACATAAATGAGGGGCTCAGGCTGTGAGCATGGCCCTTGGTTCTGTGGACCTGAACAGGAAAGGCATTTGCAAAGGAAGAAGGGCAGAAGGGCTAGGGCTGAAAGGACAGAGTTAGACCCCTCAGGGGCCTGGAGCCAGGACTAAGATAACTTCCTAGAAAACTGCCCAGAATCTGATCCAGGTAGAGAGCAGCTCGTCACGCAGGTGGGCAGGTGTGGCAAAGACTCAGGAACGGATGTCAGCATGCAGATGAAAGTTAGAGACACTTCTCCAGCTGGGGAAAGAAGACAACCAGAGGAACAGGTGTAGGAAGCAGGAGAGAGGGAGGAGACAGGGTCCATGTAGCAGAGGCTGCCTGTGCGTCCACTCTGCTCTGCGAAAAGACGGTATAGATGGTGAGAGATGCTACAGATGCACCACTGAGGTCCCGAGTGTCCCCCTGACATAAGGACTCTTCCCTTCTATTAAAAATTTTTTAATTACATTTTATGACTGAGGTTCTAAGGGTAAATACAGTCCAAACTGGATGTATTATTCATGCATCATTACTATTTTGTAACTTTTTTCTTCTGATCTTACTTGATATTCTAAGAGGAGCATTTTCAGGTCACCAGAAAGTGACCAGGGCCCAGAGGTGGGGTGTGCTGGGTTCAGGGATGAACCAATCTGGGCGCTATCCTTTCTTTCTCCTGACACAGCAGCCTGCCTTGGTCTCGACCTCTTGCATTTGCATCTGATCCTCTGGCTGCTGCACCTGTGAGGGCTCTGCCAGCCCCACCTGCAAAACCAGGGCTAGAATTCCAGGATTTGACAGCAAGACCCAGAGTGCCCGGCCAGTAGGCACTGGAGCAGGCCCTGGCAGCCCAATGCCTCATCTCACTGGCACTGGGTGCACACTGGGTTATGTGTTTGACGACACACCACTCACTGGCTTCCTTCCCCACACCTGGCCAGCAGATGAGCCATTCAGATCCTACAGTCATCACTGCGGTGGGGAGAATCCACTTGGGGCTGCTCAGGGGGTTGGGGGTGTGAGGAGCAGACAGCTCTCAAATGCCAGCCCTGTCCTGTGTCCCGCAGAGCAGAGAGCAAGCCTGCGGCAGCCCACTCCCCTCCAGGGAGGGTTTGGCCCAGAATACTGCTGCAACTCACACTGTGACAGTGTTGTTCCAGAAGTTTTTCGGGCCATGGGTACTTTTAAACATGGGCATTTTCCCATTTCAATTTCTAATGAGAATGTTAGCCAGAGAATGATGGCTGTTAAGCTTCCTCAAAGCCTGGTGGGGTCTTTCTTCCTGATATTTGGCTGCAGAATCACTTCATTTACACATGCCGCAGCAGGACACAGAGCTTTGGCAACACAGCAGCCTGCAGAGACTTATTCATATGTATCATCCAGGCTGTCCTCGCTTGCTTTCATGTGGCAGATTCAGCCGGGGGCTGAAGGTCCCATGACCATCCCTCAGTCTGGGAATCTAAAGGAATATATATTTTTGGAAAATCACTTTTCTACAACACACCAGAGTTCCTGTAGGGATGGTTGTGCTTGCAGAACTTCAAGTGCAGAGCCATTGCTCATGTTACGACTCAGGCTGGGAAAGCCTGGAAGGGACAAACCTGGAGGACTCGCACCAAGCTTCTGGGTTGTCTTGGCGGAACTTCGGAACAATGTGTTGCATTCTTGCTTTAAAATAGCTCTTATGGTTCTGCCCACAAAGAGGCATCTGTAATTTTCCGCTGCCATGTCCTCTAGGGGATCAGACCACAGAGCACAGTTGAGGGCAGGAGCTCTCAACTCAGAGAGTCCCGAGTGCCCCCCTGACACCCAGGGGTCCCCCTGACACCCTGGGCTCCTCCCAGGCTCCTGCCTCCAGCACAGAGGGGCCACAGCCACTTCCTGACTCCAGGCCTCAGCTTCCTGTCCTAAAAGGGGTGATTGTGGCCCCCTCAGGTGCCTGTAAGCTCAGGGTTGGAATAAAAATACTCCCGGGTGGAGGGAGATGTATTCATGTATGTACACAGAGTGGGTGGGTCATAGCTTTGCTGATTTCTGCCGGTCTACAGAAGGGAATGGATCATACTTAAATATTTTTTCTGCCCTTTTTAATTTTTTATAACTTTTTTCTTCTTTTTTTTTTTAACCAGTTTTGCATGCTTATACCTAATCTGGACAACTAATTTGAAGACAACATTATGCAACACAGTGATCACTGTCAAATTCTTATTGCTTTGTATGGTGAAGTTCTGCATCATTTCTAATTTTTTTTTCTTACTTGTATTCTCTTTAGAGACTAAATCAATCAGTCAACCAACCAAACTCCGGCGGTCAGCATGTGTGTGTGCGCCGTGCGCCACCTACTCCCACTCTGCCTCAAGCCCTCAGTGTTCCCTGAGCTGAGTCCTGGGCCCATGTGATAGCTTGTCTTCCACACACACACTTGTCTCCAGGATGAGCAAAGCTGCCCTCTGGCCCAGGGCGTCCTTCACGTGGCTGTGCGTCTGGCAGATGTGAGGGTGCAGGTGAGTCTCCCAGAAGGGTGGCCCCAGGTGTCTGCTCTTGCCCACCATGTTGTGTCTGGTATTCCTCAAGGAGGGACCTTGATGGGTCAGGTTTGGTCACCAAAGCTCACCTAAAGGCTAGCTGGTCGCTTAGGAGGGACCTAGTGATTCTCCTCCACCCCATGCAGCCAAGGTCAGTCAGTGTCAGCCCACTGGATTGTTCTTAGGTTGGGGACACGCTGGGGGAGGAGTCCAGTGGGCCATGCACAAAGTGGGATGGGTCCCAGCCCCTCCTGTGTTCCCTAGCTGAGTGATGAGAGCCACCCCAGGGCCTCCCTCTCTGTGGGTCCTGAAGGGGAAGACCTAATAATGTCTCCCCTGGCTGTGGGAGACCCAGTGACCCTCAGGCATGGCACAAGCTCTCAGCCAGGAGAATAAACCAGGGCTCACCCAGTGCTTGGCACCTGCAGCCAGCTGTCATGAAGGTCTCCCCAGATGGTGAAATACAGCAGCGGGAATCTGCAAAGCCAGACCCCAGGGCCTGGGTGGTCAGCAGGGGAGAGCAAAGGAGAGACAGCCCTGCTGGGATAAGGCCGACCTGTCTGCTCCAGCAGGGCTGGAGCTCTGGAGGCTTCTCTAGGGTCTCCTTCTGGCTCCTCCCTGGGCACCCCAGGCAGACAGGGGCTTCTGCCTAGAGCAACTCCTACAGACCTCCCTCCTCTTCCTCAGGCCACTGTACCACTCCTCAGTCCTCAGCCTTGTTGTGAACTGGGAAACAAGACGCTGGATTCACATGGGGGAGTTAAGGGATATGTCCCCGGCTGCACACCCCTGTGCTGACCTATAGAACTCATCATGCAGGGAGAAGGGGAGGTGGGACCCCACCCTCCTCTTGGCAAACAACCCCGGTGTGGCCCTTAAGGACAACTGCCATCAGGCTGAGCTGGATATTTTTGGGGCCTGAGGCAATGTGAACAGCATTAATCCTGCTGAGAAACTTCAAATGCCTAGACAGCAGAGCCCTGAGCAGAGCAGACAGGCAAGGTGCAGAGCCCCGTGTCAGCCACAGGCAGTGTCTACACACCCACAGGACCCCATGATCTGTCCCACCAGCAGGATCCCACAGGGCACTTGGACCTCCATACAGGCTGGCGTCTCCCTCAGCTGAACCTCAGAGGGCCTGAGCATGCAACCACCATCAGGGAGAGCTGACATAGCTGGCTGGAACCAGAACTGTGTGGACCTACGAGGCGCAGGCCACTGAGGAGGCTGTCCCAGGGCAGAAGGCGCTCTTGGGCAGGGGGCCTCCATAGCTCAGCCCAACCTCTGACAGGCTTCCCTTCCATTGGGTCAGCCTGTTGGTTGGATGAATGAACAAATGACTGGATTTACAAGAGAAGAGAATGGAGGTTTTGCAGAGAATTTGTGCGAGCTCCTGAAAAGCCCCAGTTCTGACTCTATTGGCTTCCTCCCAGAAGCAACCCCTGCTGGAGAGGGAGTTGGGGGGTGTGGTTTGCAGAACATAGCAAGGTTCTCTCAGGATGGCATGGCCAGACCCCACTCACTGTCCCCGTGAGCAGAGACCTGCCTCTCGCTCACTCTGTGCTTGTTGCTTGTGGCCCGCTGCCCAGTGAGGGTCCCCAGTTTCCAGGGCGGGAGGACATTGTGTCCACACAGTCACACTCTTAGCTGTGGGACGGGGCTGCCCCAGTCCCTGGGTCCTGGCCCTTGGCCTTCCCCAGCCAGCTTGCTGGAACTGAGGGCCCTGAGGTGGTGGGCTGTGACACTCAGCACCTTGGTGGCCTTAGGGTATCCAGGGCTTTCCCATCCATCACAAATGGTGCTTCATTTCCTGTTTGGGCAGAGGTTTCTATTGGGTCCTTTGAGAGGAGAAGCAGAAATTGGAAGGCATCAAATGCCAGCCTTGTCCCCAAGTTGCTGTGGCCCATGTGAAGGGGTAGAGGGGTCAGGACCACAGCTGAGTACCATCCTCCCCAGCTTTGGGTGGCACTTGGATCAGGCCCCCTACATTGTGCCCCACATTCTTCAAAGCTGCTCTCAGCCCATCTCCCTTGCCTTATCCAGCCCTACAGCCCTGCATCACTGCCTACAGAAGGCAACCTTGGAGATGCTCCCCAGTCCCCAGGAAGCCACCAAGGGTCACTGTGCCCCAGGCCCCTCCTGCCCCTTCCTGCCTGCCCTCCTCTTCTTTGAGTGTCACTTGCTGATTGCCTCTGAAAGCCAACCTGCCTCTTTTTCTCCTGGCTGCTTCTGCTATGACTCTCCATGAAAGTCAGTGTGAGGTTGGCAGGGGTGGGGGTGGGGGACAGTCACACATCCCATCTGGCAAGGAGCTGTTTGATGTTCAGGATGGAAATGACAGCTGGAGAGGCCTGGCTGGACTTGGCAGAGTCAGAGCCAGGGACGTGCATGGCAGAGGCTTCCATGCAGCTCGGTGTGATGCCTGGGTGTGTACCAGTGGCAACACCATGCCCTGCCCCAGGAGCTTGCTTTACCAGGCAGTCCAGAGTGTCCCCACTGCCACTGAAGGGTGACTGCTCTCCTCTCAGTTTCCGACACCTGCGGCCCCTGGACCATTCTGTGTGTAGACGCTCAGCACCTGCTGGGGAGACCCCTCTGCAGGCTGAGGGCAGAACAGACACCAGAGATTGGAGCCCCAGATAGGAGCCCAGATCAAAGCGGAACGCAGACCTAGTCAGGTCCTTTCATCCGGCCTGATGAAAGGTGGGGCGTGAGGGCTGAATTGTGATGATTTCATTGGGCTCGTCAGGGAGGGGCCGGCTGCAGCTTGCCAGAGGGGGCACAGCGTGCAGCCTGCGTGGGTGTCGCTGCCACACACTTGGATGGGCACACCCATGTTTGTGTGTGTGTGCATGTGTACATGCACAGGTCTGCGGGTCATGGGCATTGCCATGTGCCCTTCATTGTCCGGGAAGCCTTGCAAAGAACAACAGACTACAGATTTGGACAGACCGTGAAACATGCGTATTTTGTAAATGTGTGTGGAGAAAGCCATAAAGCAGGGGCAAAAGACATGCTGAGGACATTTGGGTTTGCCAGTGTCTCTGGAGACAGCCCCGAGGATATACTGCTCTCAGAATCAAGCTTTCATTTCACAGTGCATCAGTAGGAAAATTAACAAGCTCCCTGCGTCCTGTTCCATAATTCATTCTCTTTGTTTTAGATATTGAGCTAAGCTGGTGACTTTAAACCTCGAGAAATGGCTTTTAAATAGATCTGGGCCTGGCAGCTTGGCTTGCCAGTGATGGACAGCCAACTCATTCCATCATTAGGGAGGTGGACATCATGTCACTTTGTCATTCAAATTCCTTTTTGATTTGAGTCTGTGTCCTTCGCTGTGCTGCCTGCACCCCTCTGCAGAGGCTGAGATTTTCAGCCTGGGTCTTCCCTGGGCAGGAGGACCATGGGGGCTGGGCCTCCAGGCTCCCAGCTCAGGGCAGGGCATGCGGAGGAGGTGGGGCCAAGGCTGTCATGTTTACCTGACCTTGCCAAACTCTCTCTTTCTCAGGGAAGCTGCTGGCCATTTACTGTGGCAGGCGGGCACCCGGGGGAAGTGGGAGGCCACAGGCTGGTGACAGCTGAGGCAGGCTACTGCACACCGGGGTCCCCAGGGTGGGTCACTCACTGGCTGACAGTGCAGGGAACGCTTGCTCAGGTCAGGGCTCTGCGCTAATTTGGATGCTGACATCTGGTGACAGAGCACAGGAAGTGAGCGGGAGGCAGGAGGGGCGCTTGGGCAGCAAGGTTGTAAGTGACATCAGACTCCCCTCAGGGGGATGCTGGGGTGTCATACAGGCAGGCAGGGCACAGGACACAGTGGCAACTGTGTCCCACAGGATGAGGTGACTTGGTCCCTTTGGGCTCTGCTCACCGTTCATCCAGGCTGATTGTCCCTGCTTCCTTCAAGCCATTGGAAAGAGAGGGCTTCCCTCCAGCAGCCGCACAGAAGGGCAACCCCCATCTGGGCGCTCCCGAAGGACCCCTCAGAGCCAGGAAGAGATCAAAGGCCTGGAGAGGTCAGATGCCCAACTCAGCAGCTTCTGACCCTTCACTTACCCAAAGTTCAGACCTGGCGGGGCCACTTGCCCACCAGAGCACCGTGGCAGGGAAATCCCCTCTGTCCTACTGCTCTACACTCTGGGCAGCTAGAGACTGCATATATTTGAGAAGCATGCACTGTTGTTTTGACATCAAGCAAGGTTGTACCAGGGAGATTCTGTCCTCTGGGCAGAGAGCCGCAGTGCCAGGCCCGTGCCAAGCCCCACTCAAGAACTCCCCAGGAGCTTACCTGTGAATCGGAGGAGACAAAGATGAAGGCACACTGCAGGCATGGCCTAAAGACTGTGAGAGTGTATTTTCCCTCCACGTCCAGAAACTGCTATATTAATGGTTCCTTCCCCAAATGCCAGTGGCTTCAAAGAAGAGGCAACTGTCTCCCTGGCTGGCCTCCTCACCTGCTTCCTGGCCTCGGAATCAGGCTGCCTGGTAGCTGGGAGAGCGAGCCCTCGGACTTCCAGCCCCCAGCAGCTCAAGACAGAAGCAGCCGTCAATGTGTCTTACATTTTCCAAGAAAAAAAAGCTCCTATTACTACTGCAAACTGAGGGAGGTAGCTCGCATCGGCCTGTGGGGCTCCTCCAGGGTAGAACAGTGCCTTATGTCCCAGGGGAGAACACGACCAGGCAGCTAGAAGAGAGAGGACACGAGGGGCCACTCTTCAGCTGAAAGGAGGAGCTTCATGCTGTGTGGCCTGAGCTCTCTCGTCATTCCCTTCCTCTCCCCTTTTAAAAATGCACACAGCCCCACAGGGCTGAGATCCCTAGAAAACAATAGGCAAAGGAGATCTTTAGCCTGAACCTCTGGCTTAGAGCTATCCAAATTGTTACACTAAGGCCTTTGTGGGGCCTTCCTAGGAAGGCCACTCTGACTCAGCCATTTTACCCAACCAAACTCAGTTGGGGCTGCCGAATAATCCAGAAGCCTTGCTAAACTTTAGTGTGTTCATTAGAAACATCAGCTCTATCTGAGGTTACCATCTAAACAAGCTCTTAAAATATCAGAGACCTGTGTGAATTTTGTTGTATCTTGATTTTGGTAGTGATTACAGAAATCTATGTATAATCTAAGTTAAAGCTCAGAATTGCAGGGTAGAGGAGATCACTCAGCAGACGAAGTGCCTATTTAGGCAAGCGCAGGGACTGAGGTTCGAGCCCTGGCACCACAAGCCACACTGACCCCGCCCTCAGGGCCCACTGAGCAGGTGACAGAGTCTGGGTGTGGTGGCACACAAGCCTGTAATCCCAGTGCTGGGGAGGCTGAAAACAGGAGGATCATTACAAGTCCAAGATGCATAGTTAGACCCTGTACCACATACATAAAAGAAGCCTTCAACTGCATCCCCCCAAAAGATTAATTTTACTGTATGCACATTTTAAAAATAAAGGGAAAAGCTACAGGTGATTTTGCAATGTTAATGAAGCCAAATTCTCAGCTGGATACTCTCTCCTCTCTCATCCCAAGCAAAAGTAGAAGAGAAGTACATGGCTACAGCAGAGAGGTCACGCCGGCTCCCTGGCTCCCCGCCCTGCGCCCGTCACACACTGCTCGGCCACCAGCTCTTGCACCCAGCCGCGTGGGCCGCTCGGTCCGGTGGGATGTGAGCAGACATGCTTGCTTTCTGCTCCAACTGCTCATCACCATGACAACCTGCCCAGTCTCACCTACCGAAGGGCAGGACACATGTCACAGGAGCAGGTCCACAGAGCCACCCAGCCGAGATCAGACAACAGGCAACAATTAACAGGACGTGGGGCTGAGCCCTGGACATCTGCTCAGCTGGCTCAGCCCAAGTCCCCAGCACAACCAAGCGAGGGGGCAGCGTGCTCTTTTCTCAATGCTGCTGTCTTTTGAGGCTGCGTGCTGTATAGTTTTATCATGCAGATAATTGATACAGCAAGTAAGAATGTATGAACCATGAGAGGAAGATAGCCAAGCCAGAGAGACGTGGCTCGGCAGGGGTGGGAGCAGTGGGAAGGGGATCATTTCCCCAAATGATGTTGTCTGTTCATTCCAAGAAGAACGCTGCATAGAGATGTCACAGAGGAAGCCGGGAGTGTCCAGGGACGCCACACTCCGTGGCTGATTTGAGAACCTTCCCAGGAAGGAGGGTCCCTCACATTTTGGGTTTGGATCCACTTGCATATGAACTATGATAACCTGAAGGTGTCCAGGAATAATGGAATGGTGCCCTTAGAGCCTTGCAGGACACATGCACACACTCGCCCACACACATGTGCAGGACTGCCCACACATGTACAGACATGTTCCCACACATGTGCACACCCACAAGTGCCCACACACATGCACGCACACCTGTACACATGCCCATGCATGCCCACACACATGCACATACACCTGCACACATGCACACAAGAGCCCACCCGTGTGCACACACACCTGCACATGTGTACATGTGCACAAGTTGGCCAGTTGGCATGCAGGCTTCAGCATGTATATTGCCTGACACTCCTATGCTGAGGCTTGGGTGGGCACGGTGAGCTGGCAGCCAGTATGTCACTGCACAGAAAGCACATGGGTCTCGCTGACAATGGTCTCCCTGCTGTTCACTCTGCCTGCCACCCAGGGTAGAAGGTTACAGTTCAAAGGGATGTGGCACTTTGATTTGGGTTCCAGTTGGTGGTGCCACAGAAGGGGAATGAGAAGAGGAGGCTTCTCCAGGCCACAACAGGAAGGAAGGCAGAGCAAGAGTTCTTGAGAAGGAAAGGGACTCCCAGCAGGAGGCAGAGCATGTGGGCCCAGTAGCCCACCCAGGCTGGAGCAGGCCCAGTCAATGGCTGGGGTAAGGAGGCCCACAGAGTCCACCCTGGGAAGGCAGCTTGTCAGGCCACATGGCACTGGACAGGAAGGGTTGGTGTGACCTACAGGGGCTGGGACAGCTTGGGGGACATGTCCCGCCCATGGTGTAAGACATGAGGGTGAATAGCAGGAGGCATACACATGCTGCATCGCTGGGGACGGAGTCAGGGTTGAGCCCAACCCGGAGGATCTGAGCCCACTGTGGCAACCAGGGGGAAAAGAGATGTGTGGAGACCTCCAGAAAGATGGGTATTAGGGTAATGGCTGTGCAGGAGGGTGCAGCTTGTGTGGTTTAATCTAGGAGCTGGTCTCAATATCCAGGTGGAGATGCTCTGTGTCTGCTACATGGTATTGACCGGCATGGCATGGGCATGGAGTGGCTGTTCAATGACAATTTGCTGAATGAACTGATGGGGCTTGGGGACTGGGCAAAAGAAACACATATAGAGCATGTTGGGGACACACGCCCCAGGGTAGTGCAGACACAGGAAGAGCCAGGCTGACGCCTGCCACTACTCAGGGTTAGGGCTCAGCCCAGGAGTCTCTGCTATGCTGTCATGGACAGGTGCCTGGGCCACCCTGAGTGGGACACATCCCCCAGCTGTCACATTGGGGCACATAGTGGCCAAGTCCCCCCTTCTCCCGCTCCCTGCCCCCATACTCTGGGCCACTGGAGACACATGGAGGGAGGTTTGCACAGCTGCCTGTCACAACCCTGCAGCTGGATCCTGCCGGCCTGGACCGCGCCTGGCTCTTGGGCACCCTGCACTGAGCCCTGGCTGCCAGCATGGCCCCAGTTCTTGCCCTCAGGATACAGGCTGCACTCAGGAGCTTCCCCTGGATGGGGCTGTCCCTGAGGGCTCTTGGGGCTGGAATCCCAAGGCCTCCGAGGACACCTTGCTGCTTCTGTCAGCCCTGTGCATGGGAGGTCCCAGCCAGCCTAGCTTCACCTTCAGTTCACCCACTTCTCCTCTCACACCCTCTTCACTTAAAAAATAAAAGTGAAAATCTGAAAAAAAACTTAAACCCCCTACTCCATAAGAATATTTTTGTACCCCTAGTAAGTAGGATCCTTTAAGACATTGCTTCCAAGCCCTGGACTCCAACATACTTCAGGATAGAATTGAAAGCCCTGAGTAAACAAGACAACATGTGTGATTGAGACTGAATTGAAAATAATGAAATGTTAAGCGCTAGAAAAGCCACACTTTGAGGTCAGAAAAGAAGGCTCTCACCAGGGGCATTCTGTAGCAGGAGACCTGGAGTGACCACGGGGTTGCTTGGTTGATGAGAACCTTTCTGCAATCAGTAGCCTGGATGGTGTCCCTGGCCCTCCCACACCCAGAAAGTTAGATCCCCTCTCCCCAACCCCTGCAGGGCCAACGCCAAGCCACAGTTGCCTCTGTTTCAGAAAGACAAACTCCCGAACCCCACCTGAACTTCCCAGATCTGGGCGATCCCATTCAGATGCTCAGGGAACAGCAGCAGGTACATGTTGCTGGTTCAGGGGAGACAGAAAGATTCTGCACTTCAACTCCCAGGCAGTGGTGAGCTGCACTTAGCCCCTCAGACATAAGACAACAGTCAACCTGTGCAGCCTGGAGCAGGAAAGAGGCTCAGGGCCAGTAACTTCAAGAGAGGAGAGGAGAGAGGGGGGAGAGAGGGAGAGGAGGGGAGCGGAGGGAAGAAGAAGAAGGGAGGGAAGAGGAAAAGGGAGGGGAGGAAGGAAGAGAAGGGGAGAGAGTGGAGGGGAGGGGAGGAGAGGAGAGGTGAGAAGGGAAAGACATGGAAGAAGAGGAGAGGGGAGGAGGTGAAGAGAGGAGACAGAGGAGAGGTCGGGGTCACTGGGCAGACATCACCTTTGCCCTTCCTTGTGCAGAAATGCAGCTGATCTTAAGAGAGAGATGGGGAAGCACCTGGATCCATTAAGGGTTAAACCTACATAACCTCTGCAATTCTCTCACATGTTTGTACACTGGAATGGAGGCAGAATACTGAGTTTATTTTTTCTTTTTTTTTTTTTTTTGGTGGAACTGGGGATTGAACTCTGGCCCTTGTGCTTGCCAGGGAATCACTTATTCTACTAAGCCATCTCCCCAGCCAGAATACTGAGTTTAAAATGTGCATCCAAACAGAGCTTTCTGGAGACCACACCTTGGTGACTCTCGTCAGTGACTTCAGCAGCAAGAGATTCTAGCAGGAGAAGGTGGAATGGATGGGGCCTGGGAAGCAGGTAGCACCTCCTGCATTCATGGTCCCTCCCAGGGCTACAGCCTCGCCACAGCTACTGGCGGAGCTGGCTCTGCCCAAACAGCACACACTGGACTCCTTTGCTGAAAATGCTCACCCTGTGCTCCAAAGAACTTGACTTGCAGGGATGCTAAGACCAGGCCTGGTGCCAGGGTGGGAGAGGCCTGTGTGCCAGGCATCTGGCCACTGCGCCAGGCACATTCCGGGGCAGCCAGACCCCTGGTTACAAGGGGCGAGGGCCAGAGCCAGGGCCTCACTGGGGCGGGTGCCGCACCTCACCCTGTGCGTGCCTTCTTGCCCCCTCTCAGGCATAAGGCCAGGCTTCTAGAAAGCTCTCCCCTTGTTTTATCTGGCAGGACATTGGGACAATGACTGGACAGGGATCAACTGGCCAGGAAACCAAAGCCCTGAGGAAAAATGCCTCACGAGTGCTGCCAGCAGGCAGCTTGGCCCAGGAAGCGCGTTCTGCGTGCAGAAGCCACATAATGGGCGTTGTGTTCTGGGGCAGCCTAGGCAAGCACAATGAAGCCGCTGAGGCTGTGACTGCTGCGTGGCTGTGAAAGGGTTTGCACCCCGCCACTGGCAGTTGTTCCGTCTGCAATAAAGGCGTTCACCTCTGTGGCTTTCCGAAAAAGAATGTGTGTGCTTGTCAAAACAGAGCTTTCCTGCATGCCTGGGAGAGTGGGTCTGTCCAGCTGCCAGAAGGAGCAAGGCCAGTGTAGGAAAGGGAGAGAAATTCTACCATGCTGCCCTACAGCCACTGCCGGGGTGCCTCACCCTCTCACATTGGGGTTTGTCTTCCAGAGAAGCCAGCTTCCCAGGAGTTCCCAGCCCCAGCTCTGGTGTGGGACCCATTTTCACCACATCAAGGTGACCAAAACTGCTGTCCTCGGGACTGGAGCCCAGGGAGTGGAACGCAGGTCACGGGGACACACACACTCCTCTACTTTGCCATGCTTCCTTCCTCCCAGGGCAAAGACAACCTACCCGGAACTGCAGCAAGCTTGGAATGCTGTAGGCAGTGAGGCAGCCGGTGGGGACCATGCAGCCCTTGTAGAGGTTTAGCCTGAGCTTAGCTTCCTCACTCAAGCTAGAATAGCCTAGGCCTGCAAGCCACAGTCACCTCTTCTATGACAGTGGCCCTATATGCATGCAAGTGGCAAAAATTCTCTTCTGCTAACTGATGGTCCATTTCCTTGATGGCTTCTGACTCCCAAGGGACACTTCATAAAATTCAGAATTGCACCGAGAAGCTGTGGCCCTCCCACCCTCCCAGAACGGATACTGTCTGCATGACTACATGCCCTTCAAAGTCTATGGTGGATCCAACACTCCTGGTTTTGAGAACTGCATCTGTTTAATTTGAGTGATTGGGTTTAACTTTTCTAATTAGTGGAAATTACCCTCTGGCTCCTGGCAGACAGAAGAAAAGCAGCAGAGCCCAGGACCAGCTTGCCTAGGTCTGGTCTTTGCAGTCAGGGGCATCAAGCTTTGAGGTGCCATGGCCCTCGAGCAACTGCCTAAATGTACTGGGCAGAGGCCTTGGTAAGAGGCAGCAGATTTTTGAGCCAGTTCCTGAAACCATAGCTGTATGTTCCAGGACACTAATTGTTACAGAAGCTGGGAATCACACATCTTTTTATCCAAACTTTTCCCTTTCAGTGTCAGTGGGAATTTTTGTTAGCTATTACACTCACAAGCTGTTCATCAACACTGATAACTTACAGGACATACACCTGCAAATGTAATCTGCTCCTCCCGGAGCATTCCCAGCTCCCGGAGCCAGGGCTCTGGTAGGGGCACAGGCCTCTGGTTCTGTACCTGCCTGATCTCTTCCCAAGCCCATGTGTGCCCAGTGGGGAGGGCGGAAACTGACAACCATGTGAGAGAAGTGTGACCATGGGCAGTGCCTTTGTGACAATGGGGGGCAGTGTCCGGGCAGTCCTGCTGGTCTCTGAGATAAGCAGGGCTGGGGCCACCCACGATCGCCACAGGTCTGTGCTCTGCTGTAAGGTCAGTGGTGAGCAGGGCCCTGCCTGAGTCCAGGACAGGACATTAAGTCTAAGAAAAATGCATCCCGTCCTGGAGTTGTGAGCTCTGATGACACCAGCAGCATCTGCTTCTCCTCCTGGCACGAGGGAGGTAAGCAATGTGCCCTACTACAGACCCTTGCCAGAAATCAAACTTACATTGACCCAGCTCTGGATCTGACTCCAGTTCTCAGGAACCACAGCACCTGCAGGAAGACTATAAAGATTAGAGATAGAAAGCAGGCAGAGCCAGAGGAGGGAAGCTCTGTGAGACAGAAGATTCAACTCCTTTAAAGAACCACTGAAAAGACGAGCCAGGAGAAAACAGTGCAGAGTAAAAGAAACCTAAGAGGTTTTTAAAAGCTATTGAATCTGTTGGCACCCTGATTCAATCTAACTCATTAGGAATTATGTTGGGGCAAACTAGGAAACTTGAACAAAGATAGGTTATTAGATAATCTTCATGATGTTAGAAATGCTAAAAATGGAAGTCTGTCTATTCCCTCTCTCATCTGTATGAAATAGCTGAGATTTGCTACAAAATATTCAGCAGAAAAGTGAGATACAGATGTAAGGCCAGCGCAGTGTCAGTGTACAGACAGCATCACACTCCTCTCTGCTGTTTGCCACCGTGCCAGGCTCCAGTGTACAGTTCCAAAACATGGAGAGAGGGTGCCTTGAGGTAAAGCTTTCTGAAGGGAAGTCCTGAAAGTGTGCTGTCCTGCCAGGTGGCCCGGGGTATCAAGGCTGCTGGGTGAGCTCACAGCTGGCGCTGGACGTCACGCCAGGCTGAGAGGGTACTGAGGATGCCACAAGGACCAAGGACAAAAACCGGCCATCCCCATCTCCTGTCTATACCCATCCTCCATCCTGTCCACTCAGCCTGAATCACATGCTGGACACTCAACATGGGGATTTCCAGGGACTGAGAAGGTAGTCAGACTTCCACTTGGAAAGAGGACCTACCAAGATCCAGAGAGTTTCTAACATCAAAAAGCCCATCCCACCCCCAGGGCAGTCCATGACCAGCCACTGTGGCCAGAGGGAGAGATGAAATGCAGGATCTTTGCCTTCAGAGGACCCTGGGAACTATGATGTTTGAGGTTTCAGGGTGGCCTTGGAGATCCTTAAACCAGGAGGAAGCCCTTTCCTGATTTGCACAGTGCCCCATGCAAGGGTGTGTGCTGACTCCCATCTCTGCCAGGGCTAGGCCATCTGTGCTGACCACAGGAATGTGTGACACAGCACGCTGGCAGCTGCTGCTCCCACCGCACTGCTTCACTTCCTTGCTGGCAGCGTGACCTGAGGGTGCACATTCAAGAGCCCCTGGGAAGGACCGATCCTCCCCCAGCTTGGCCCCCTGCTCCTCCCACCTCACTTTCTGGTGTGGCCAGCTGTCCTTCACTTGGTCTCAATGGTCACCTGCATAGTGGCCCCCCTGCTTTATGTGAAGAGCTGGAGCTGAGAAGGGACCTGAGAGCTCATCTCAGGTGAAGGGAACATAGAGAATGTTCTGTTCAGAAGCGATGTTGTCTCTGCAGAGTCCACAGAGCAGCTCTGATGGCTGATTAAACAGCTACAAATCTGGCCATCTCCTGGAAGGTTGGTGGCTTTAGCTGGTCTTCAGGATACCCCAGGTGTGCACAGAGGTATCTGGGGGGCTGGCATAGGCCGTGGAAGAAGACTGAGATGGAAGGGGACATTCAAACCCCCACCCCACACCCTAAAGAGCTCTCCTTTGTTGGCGTTGTTGTTAGAGCTGTGTATAAGACTTCACAGGGAGGAAGAAGGAAGGAAAAAGGATGGGAGGGAGGGAAGAAGACAGGGAGGGAGGAAAAAGGGGAAGAAGAAAGGGAGGAAATTTCCCATCTAAAAACAAAAGTTAAAAACTCACCACTTTAATTCTTTTCTAACTCATTCTGATTCACACAGAGCCTTTGTCAAAAGGCAGACTGAAGAGACACCTGCGTTTTTATTTCATCTACTCGCCCTGTTAGCAACCTTTTCTTCATGGCTATCACAGAGGTGAAGGAGCTCATTCCCAGGCAATCTTACCTAAATCCATATGACCAAAGGATCAAAGGCAAATCCACTTTCTGTGGTCAATGTTTCCCACACTGGCATAGCTAAGCATGGCTTCTCTAGAGGCAAACCAGAAAGGGCCTCTTGCAGGTCCCTGACCCATTTGCCACTGTCAAACCGAGATGATAAACCCAAGTGGCCTAGGATATCTTCCTCTAGGTGGTCCCAGATAGCAACATGAAAGGACTGTGCCATCCCTTCACAAGGGAAATTCCTGCAGCAGGAGAGCTAGCCCTGCCTTCTTGTCACCATTTCAAGGAGAAAAGATGATGAAGTGACCACCTGCTGACCACAGAGTGTCTTGACATCACATGTAAACAAACATGGTCACTGCTGTGTCCTGCTTTGGGCTCCTCAGCCCTGACCGCATGACAGGCCACAAGGGCACAGGTTGGGGAGGAGAAAGGCTACAGCTGTGGAATTTCCCTTGGGTACCGGAGCAGCGTGTCCTGCCAGTGATGTCGTCTTGTGGTCCCAGCAGGTATGGTGGTGAGGGAGACTGCTCTTGACAAAGAGCATGTGCATATCCAACCAGCTGCAAGGCGTTCCTACGAGAGGGATGTGCAGGTCAGCCTGCCCCAAGCTGGACTGGGGCAGGGGTGGGGGACGCGTGCCCTCACCGTCCCCTCGTGTGGCCTGGGCTGCACTCTTGGGGTGCTCCTGACAAATGTTGCAGCCTCTCCCACAGCGTGGTGCTCAGGGACACGCAGTGTTGGCTTGCAGGTGCCAGGAGGGCCACCTTGCAGCCAGGTGGGTTTTACTTTCACAAGGAAGGAAGACTGCTGGTCTCCCTGGCCTGAGGTGACACCAGAGGGACTCTGAGTCCCAACTTGTCTCTCTGCTTGCCTCCCAGGAAGGAAAAGATAGGCTGTGAGAAGCGGCACCTCTATGGGGGCCACAGTCCAGATGGGCACCAGGCCACTGGCCGTCGGCACACACCAGGGATGGAGCGGGGTCTGTAGGGAAAGCTGTGCCCTCACTCATGCCATGCTCCTCAGGAACTGGGCGTTGGTTTCCCCCGAAATGACCCCTTCTCCCACACTGCCCATTAGCTAAGGAGCTGATGCCAGCTGCGTAAGTGGCTCCCGTGTCATCCACAGCCTGGCTGCAAGTGCCTGACCCTCCCCAGCAGGGACCCATCCCAAGCCCCAAGCCAGCCCTGGGAATTCCCCACCTGGCCTCCTGGGTCCTCTCTACCTGCTCCATCCCTTTGCTCCTCCCACCCCAGCATCATGTCAGCCTCCAACAGAAGTCACCCCCTCCTCTGGGGTCTGTGCTTTCTTCCCCTTTCTCCCAGGTCTCCTCCAGCCTCCTACAGAAAGGCTCCCTTCCTGCTTGCCCTCCTGCCGCCAGCTCCTTCCCTCTGCCAAAGGATCCTGCCCCCATCCTCCCAGTGCTGTGTGACAAACACGGACACCTCCGCTCCTCCCACCCTTCTGTGTACACTGGGGTCCTCTCTACCCCATGGCTGGGCCTCATGCCTTTTAGCTGAGCTTGGCTCACACTGGGTCTCACTTTTATCATAAACCCTTGTGATGATTTCTAGTGACCTTACTCTTTAAATCCAAGCTCCTGGAAGGAAAGGTAGCTCTGAGCTTGCTAAGGCCCTGCTGCCTGCCAACGTCTGTGACAGAAGAAGGCCATGCCACTGTCCTCCAAGACACCCCTCCCTAGGATGGCTTGGCCTTCACTTGTCACACAGGGAGGTTGTTTGGGTCAGGGCTTCAGGAACTGGAACAAGTGTGCATGCTCACAGCCACACACCTGGCCAGCACTTGCCTTCCAACGGGGGCAGAAGTCCAGAGTCCACCTCTCTGACCACTTCTGGGTGAGGCAGGAGACTGGAAGCAAAGTGAAGGTCGAGCTGAGACAGGAATAGCTTCATAGCTTGAGGCAGAGAGAGGGTCACCCCAGCAGGGACCCATCCCAAGCCCCAAGGGACAAGGTGGGGGCTGGAGCAGGGTCCCTCACCCTCACTACCCCTGCAGACATGGAGCACCTACTCCCCAGGAGTCAGGGGAAGGAAAGCACCTCCTGGGCTTGCACAGTTATGGGCTTGAGCGCAGCTGCAGTCCTTGACCGCATTTCTCATCTGAGAAATAGTTCTAATTTGACAGTGGAAGGTGAGATAAACCCTGAGGTATCAAGCCGTATTTCCCAAATTTGTCTAAACATGGTCCCTAGCAACTAGAAGGAGATAGCCCTGCGATTTCCCCATCAGTCTGCTACAGCTGATATCACTCATACCTGGGGTCGGTTGGGCCTACTCCCTCCCAGCTTTCCTTAAGGTGTCTCCTTCCACAGCAGGGCACAGTTTGAAGGTGCTCCCCATAGCTGGTGAGGAGAGAGACCTTGGCCCGTGGTGGGCAAAGGAGACCAGGGGTCTCCGAGGTTCCGTGTGCCTAGTGTTACAGACACCAGCCATAGAAGGCTTTTTTTCTCTCTCAAAGCAATCCAAGCTTTTCAACATTGCAGACCCAGGGGCCTCACCCTGCCCTGCCAGCTGTCTTGTGTGGCTACTTTGTGCGGCTGCAAGGCATTACTGGGCAGGACACTTTCCCAATAAAAGAGATTTCCTTGGTCCCCACTGTTAGTAGGATGGAGGGTCTCACAAGTGCCCAACCCACCGGCTACACCAAAGAAGAAAGGAAGAGAGCACACGTCGGAGTCGCGTGAGTGGGGTGCTGTGGCTCAGCAGCCGCTCTGCTCCAGGTGCTAAGCCAGGCAGTGTCAGAGTGGCAGCAGCTGCCCTCACCTCCACCCTGCAGGGGACCAAGTGTCCAGCCCATGCCCATCCAGGCAGCTACCTCACCTCCAACAGCAGGATCTTCTAATTTGATGTCACTTGCAGGGGCTTATCTGTGACTTTTCATTAAAAAAAGGACCAACCATCTCAACATCAAAACCAGCGCACATAGATGCAATAATCCAGTGATGGGGTCTACGGTCATTAAAACAGGGTAAAACAAACCAAAACATAGTCTCTAGGGATTTTGTGGACACCAGTGCAGTCTGTCAGTCTCTTTCCATTTCAAAGCTGTCGAGGAAAGTCCAGATGAGCCAGTTGGCACTGAAACTCAAAGCGGAATCTATCCACGCTCCAAAGGAGGAGAGACGCCAGCACATCACCTGCTGACTGGGCCAGTCTCCTCCTGGGGTCCAGGTCTCGGTGGAGTCACCTGACCCTTCCTACCTCTGCAGCCTCAGCCATCTCTACATGCGAAGCTTTCCACTAGGGCATGGGCATGGGAATCTGGGCAGTCTGGAGGTGGGGGTAAGTCATTGTCCTGGAAATGACAGAGAGGTGAAAGTGCCCAGGGTTGTGCAGCCTGGAGGCAGACCCAGAAATCAGGCTCATCTAGAAGGGAATCCAGGAAGCCCTGGGACAGGGAGGAAGGCACTGCAGAAAGTGCCAAGGACAGGTTCATGCCTTCGTCCCTCATGGCTTCATCCCCCAGGCTCCCCTGGGAGATGGTGTGACTTGAGGTCTGTGGATGGAGTCTAAGTGGGAAAGGCCTGTGCCCAGGTGATGGCCCTGAGGTCCTTGAGACATGAGGAGCTGCGAGGCAAGGCCTGGGAGGTCTCTCCAGAGAAAACATGGGCACTCACTGTGTTCTCTTAGACCCTGCTAGATATGTGACCTTTGTTCCAGGGATTCCTGCTACCATGTGCCACCATCCAGCACCCTCCACAGAGGCCCAGCCGTGGCACCTGGCCTTGGCTTTGAGCTTCAACCCCTCAGTGAACTACACAATCCTCTGTGGCAGTGATAGTAAGTGAGACCTGGGAAGGGGCTCGGGCTTGTGCTGACAGACACTGCTGAGCATGGTAAGGGGCCACTCTCCTGGTCTGTCCATCAGGTAAATCCCACGCAATACTGGTGCCAAGAGAAAGCCATGTGCATAAGTGCAAGAAGCAGGCATAGAATGCATGCCAACAACCCCACACTCCAAGAAGCCGAGGCAGAACAGTTGCAAGTATCGAGCTCAGGCTGGAAATCTCAGCCCAACCCTATGAAATGGGTCAGGGGTGCTGGGGATATCATGCAGTGTGAAGCTCCTGGGTTCAGTCCCCAGTACAAGAAAGAAAAAGGGTGTTAGAAGTGCTGTCACTCTGTAGGAATGAACAACCCCTGATACTACCCCTCTCCCTACTGGGGCTTGGACTTAGGAGCTCAAAGGAAAGCAGCAAAGACAGATCCGACATGGGAGTGTCAAGCTGGAAGTGGTCACCCTCCAGGCTTGGTCATGGCTCCTCTCTAGAGGCTATGTTGGTGAGAAACGAGGGCTGCCTCTGTCCTCTGTCCACTCCCAGGTGGGGCTGTGGCTCCCAGAGCCTCAGTGGGGTGGATTGCAAGGAGAGCTGCTCCACCAAGCTGGCCCTAACCCTAACCAAGGCACAGGACAGAGGCCTGCAGGGCTGCCTGGCATGCTGGCGGCAGGGAGCAGAGTCAGCTGTGCTGACACGACTCCTACCCATGAGGGGTCCTCAGAGAAGGAGGGCTCCAGTGCCCATAGGACACCTGGAAATGGAGGTGAGGGCCAACATCCAGGATGCTGCTGTGGCTGGACTTTGGGGAAGCTCATCCCTTCGCTGGGTCCTGAGGCAACTCATCTCTCCACACAGTAGAGGGGGTACTCATGAGTACGGGCTGTTTGGCTCAAGGACTCAGGAGCCACTGGCATCAAGAGAGATAGCATGGGGGTGGGTGATGGGGAGGCTTGGTGACAGCACACACACATGCGCACGGCATACATTTCAAAATCTTAATCCTCAAATCAAGCTATCCAGCAGGAATGAAGAATTTCCCAGCAATGGTGAGTACTCCAGACCCCAGGGTCCTTGCCTTGCCCTGCCCCACCCCAGCTCCCTCCCTCATGGGGTGAAGAAGGATGGCTCACACTCAGGAGGCTGCCCTGCTGCCCCTCTGTGCTAAAGATGTGTCCCTGTGGAACATACCAAGGGCAACTTCCAACCTTGAAAGTAGCCTCTCTAGATGGAAGATGGCTACTCTCCCAGACCCGTACCCGGATCTCCTGGGCTGCAGTCTGCACACAATGTGCAAAGTCCACCACCGCTTCTTCCCATTTCGGAGAGGAGCCAGGCTCAGTCACTCAAAACGACACGTGGGCAGGTCTGCCAGACTCAGGCCCCACCACCCATCCTTCACTCATTCAATAAACGTGTGGTGGGCAGCTCCACACAGTGAGTCCTGTCTTCTCACACCACCTCATTCCACCGCCACGGCCCAAGCCCAGGACACTGTAGCCTCTTGTGGTCCATAAGGAAGCAGCCTGTGAACAGATTTCCCCGTGAGCAGCCTCGTGGGCCATGCACACCCACACACTGCACACACACCTCCGTATGGGACCTGTGTGTGTGTGTGTGTGTGTGTACGCGCGTGCACACACACATGTTGTCCAGGGCAGCTAACCCTGGAACTCCTGGAATGAACCACTCTTCCCTGCTGGCCAGTGCACCCCTGGAATTACAGAGCAAACGAATCTGAAAGTGCTGGAACCTTCCGCCTCCACGGTCTGGGCCCTGCACACCAACTGAAGGAGGGCAGCAGAGTAAAGCCTTGGTAAAAATACTGGTCACCTGGTGCTTCATGCCGAGCCACCTGGAAATAGTCTGCCCCTCTCTGGCTTCTGAAGCACTGGTCGTGACCCTTCGCGGCTTCCTCCTGGGGCACCAGGTGGAGCAGATCCGGCGTCCAGCAGGTCAAAGTCTCTGCCAGTGCAGCTGGGATTTCCCAAAGGCCTGAGGCTGGCAGGGTCGCAGCTCCCAGGCAATAAAGAGCAGCTGGTGTTGGGGAGAGCTCTCAGTTCATGTCCTTGGGGTGTGATTGCCAGTGAAACCACTCAGCTAAATGTGAATTTCAGACAACAGAAAAATATGTAGTAGAACTATATCATGGCTTTTATTTTCATTTGCTAAATGCGCAGCCCTTGTGTGAAGTGCCCTATAGCACTTGCACAGGAATCCTGGAGACATGGCGGCTGGCTTTTCTGAATGAGGACTCGCTCCCAAGGCACTAGCTGTGGTGGCCATTACACCAACCCGCCACCACCCAAGCCAGTCCCCGTGGATGTGCAGTAGGAGTCACAGGGGTGGGAATGCCAGGGGGTGGCTCAAGTGGGTGCCATCTTGGGGCTGACTTCTGTGTGGAATAAACTCCCCAGGGGCGGAATTCTGTTCCCAGTATTCCAAGTCACTATTAGGGTGGCCATGCCGACCACTCCCCATCTTTAGAATGGAAGGCATTGGTGTTCCCCCCGGTGCCTCTCTCTTAGACCTGCCCCTTGGGAATGGAGACCAGCCTCTCCCAAGTCTGCATTAGTGGAAGGGACCTGAAGATTTCATAGGGTCTCCCCGTGTCCAAGATGGCTTAGAGCTCAGAGGTTCTGCTGGGACAAACAGAGTGGTAGAGTCTGTGATCCTGTCCTCATGACCAGCCCAGGCAGGCTCCGAAGAGTGGGAATTCCCACATGATATCTGGCCTCTTAGTTCGTGCATCCACACACCATATGTTACTTCCTACCACTAAGAAACAATCCACTGCCATGCCTTTGTTTTCCAGACTTCTCAGACCATCACTTCCTCATGTTGGAAGAGCTGATGATGAACTGAGTGGCAGGGCTATGTGCGCCACCTCACCACAGGACCGTCTGTGTCCCAGTAAGTGGCAGTGCTGGGTGCTCCAGGCAGCCAGGTAACCTCAGAATGGACTGGGTCATCTTTGCTTGATGAGTATGGACTCTGAAGCCTGGATCTTCAGCTTGCAGGACTTTGGGTATGTATTTAACTCAGGTTCTCATCTGACTTTAGAACACTAAATGCTTTGTTTCTTCATCTGACCCCAGAACCAAACCCCCTCACCCCAGTTGCTTCAGATGTCTCTCTGCTAGTGTCATCCTCCAAGTCTGAGCAAAGGACTGAAGAGTGTATAGCTTGCTTGGGGCATGACCTCAGAGATGGCACAAGGAGAGAGTGGAGGGGAGCCATGAGGGGCACCAAGCAGCCCAGCCTCCAGGGCCTCTGAGTGTGAATACAGCTCTAAACCTGTCTATCTAGAGACACAGTGGGTGTTTCCCCTCCAGCTTCCCATGGGTCAGAGGTTGACCACACAGCTGAGCTCAGGAGACCTTGCCCTTGATGAGGTTCTGGGCAGGCCATGGAAGCATCGAGCTGTGGCAAGACAGCACCCACTCTGCGGTCTGAGCTCACCCAGAGCCCCCTACTGTCACTACAGTGAGAAGGCGGCAGGCATGTGCCATTAGCCACTAGGAGCAGGTGATATAGTTGCTACCGGCCACTTCTGTCATCTCAGTTTTTGTTTCTGCAGCATAGCTGAGGCCACTGACCAGCTGAATGCCAGGGGCAAGGCCAGGACTGCCATTCTAGTCCCCTGTGGCCAGCTCCTCTTTCTTCAGGGCCAGCAAGATATCTGATAAGGAAATCTGGGAACCAATACCAGGATTAGCAAATGCTATTTATTGTCCAAACTGAACTTAGACACTTCTTTCTTTCAAGTCTTTTATTGCTATGGAGTTTTAGAAAATTTAGTATCAGGGTGTATGGTTAAGTTTAGTTTTAATAAATTAAAGGGTTTTGGTTTTAGGAGTAAGAGTAAAGAGTTAACTGGGAAAAAAAGAAAAACACACAGATCTCTATTAATTAGATTAGTGGTTCTCGCTTAGTCTTTCTGACTATAGGATCAGGACAGCACCCTGATTGTGGCTGAGGAGTTTGCGGTGTGAATGACAATCATGAGGCCATTGGCACTGCTCTTCATGTGATGAGCAGTCTCCTGTCCCTCTGCACCAGGCATTTGTCTTCTCAGGCTGCCAGAACAAATTGTCACAGACGTGGTGGTTTAAACAGCAGTACTTTATGTACCTGTGGCTCTGCAGAGTCCAACATCAAGTGTTGGCAAGATCGCAGTGTCTCTGGAGGGTGCTGCTCCCAGCTTCTGCAGTCCCTGCTGTTCCCTGGCTTACAGCAAGGACGTGAGTTCAGATCCTGCGTGTGCATGGGCTTCTTTGCATCTCTGCACCATCTCTCCTTTGACGCTGTTGAATTCAGCGCCTGCCTCCACCACAGAACTCCTTTTGGCTGGTTGACCAAATACCGAATTTTGGGTTAATCTGCAAAGACCCTCTTTCCAACAGGATGCCTTTGACCTGGGCAGGTTCTGGGCAGGCCTGCCCCCTGCCCCCCAGGGAGGCACACTAAGAGCAGAATGGAATGTCGGGAAGCGTAGGTGTCATTTTTCCCTGTCACAGTGCCTGAGGCTGGGGGCCAGGAGCTGGGAGCTGCCCGTTCACTCAGCTATTCCTAGAAACGGAGCTCAGGGCCTCAGCTCAGCCCCAAGGCAGCTCTACTCTCTCCTGTTACCCACAAGGCTACTGGAAGAGCCATCCTCAGGCTACCTAGAAAGTGGCAGCCTCAGTGTTCACTCGTCTGTTGGCTTCAGACCATACCACTCAGAGATGAAGTAAAGCTGCCAGAGTCTGCGCTTCATTTCAAGTATTGTTTTGAATCTAAGTGCACAAGGAGCACAGTACTGTTTGGTAAGCAAGACAGGATCACCATGTACCACAGCTCATCCAGTGAAGACAAGGCCACCCAGGCACTGCTAAGTATGGGTGTGCTGGAGCCAGCTCTGTGGGGCCCCAGTTCTAATCAGCCAAGAGACATTAGACAGGTGACTCTTCCAGGCCTCAGTGCCAGAAGACCTCGCAGTGGAAAGGTCCTCCTTTGCTTACATGTGGCATGGGGACAGGAAGGACAGGCATCTTTGCTCATGTGCGCTACCCTATGCTGGGTGTGGGCGGCAGAGAGTGCTCCTGTGGACTTCCGCCCCAAGCTAATGCTTGACTCTGTCTCTTTGTAGGCCATGCTGCTCATTAGCTTTGGTCAGAAAGAGAATTTCTGAAACATCAAAGAGAGTGTGGTGATTAACAGTGTTCATCCTCAGCCTGGCTTGATGTGGGCTATTTCTGTTAAGCCAGGTAGGGACAGCTTTTCAAAGACAATATTTCAAATCTACAGTTCTCCACCACCACAACATTTACCATCTGAACCCCGAGCAGCTGCCCAGTGCCCTTCCCAAAGCTTTCTGCATGCTCATGGCACGTCCAAAGCTTGGCGACATCTCATGTGGCAGTTGGGAACAACGCCCTCTGCCCGTCACTCAGCAAAGTCCAGGCTGTGGCAGCAGGGCACGGGGACCCAGCATCAGCTTTGGGGCCCTCTGATCTTGGCTCAGGCCCTTAGCCAGGTGAAGTTGTGCAAGTCAGCGAGCTGCTGGCTGTTCTCCCCTGAGTGCACCTGGAATACCCTTCCCGCAACTGCAGAGTCCTAAAGCCTGGCATGCAGCCAGGGCCAGAAATTGCAGTCCTCCTCTGGCCTTCAGTGGTTGTTTCATTGAGTCAAGCGCCACCATTTGGCCATCATGGTCAGGGCTTCAGGGTGCAGTTTCTGGCTCCTCGGGAGTCTGCAGTAGGAATGAACAGGTGGAGCCTTCTTCGTTGCCTCAGGCAATGTTCTGGAAGGAACCCAAGCGTGGATGTTTCTTCTCCTCTCAGAAAGGAGACAGCATCCAAATCCATACACTTAAGCTGTCTTGCCACAGGTTCTGCCCGATGAGCCCTGGAGCACAGGAAGAGACACTGGCAGGAGTGGCTGGGAAACCACCGCTGAGCTGAGTCTGCCAAGGAGGTGATGAGACCACTGCGGGCTCGGAGCTCAGTGCAGATGAGGGCAGCAGAGACTCGGCCATGGCTGGCTCCATGCTGCTCACTGCCCAGTTCTGGGCACAATTCCCGCTGGCCTGTGTGCTCCCAGACACCCACCTGCACGCACCTGTCTGGGCTGCCAGAGGTGCTTGTTTGGACGGTTTTAGTTTCCAGGAGAAGCAATGTGAGAATAGGGTGGGACAGGCACCAGGCTGTGTGCAGAACCTGAACACTGAAGGGAGGCGCGCTGGCCAGGGCATCTTGGCAGCCTCTCCAGGCCCAGCAGCAAGCATGTCACGAGCCTTGGCATGATGCTGCCAATGCCAACAGAGACTTGCGGCCCAATGGAGACCCCATCACAGGAGTGTGCCCTGCTTAGAGCTGCCCAGGGCCTGTGTTAGAATCCTTAAGGGCTGTCTCCTGGCTATTCAGCCTGCAGCAGGACACCCAACTCACTCACTCAAGTGCAGTGACCATGGCTATGAAAGGAAGACAAAGCAGCGCCAGCCCTAGACCTGTTTGCGGGTCAGAACAGTAACTGTAAATCTCAGGGCACCTTGAAAGCACTTTCACTGTTAGGCTGAATGAGATCCTCCCAGGATCTGCTTTCCCTGTGGGCTGAGGTGGGCCCCCTCTCACTGGAAAATCAAAGACCTGGACACATCGCAGAGCGCCCCTGATTTATGAGTAGAGCTGGTAAAAAGTCTGAAGAGGGTGAAAGCCTTACAGCATGCTTGGATTGAGCACAGGAAATCCGAGGCTGGGTTCAGCGCCACCTCTGCAGAGACTTGGCCATGCCTGGCTTTTTCTGGATGCGCTCAGAGCTTTGAGCAGCCCGTCTCCCCATCTTCCTTGCTGAGCTGGGGCAGGGCCATCTTTCTCCACTCCTGCTGGGACAGCACAGCTGCCATCCAGGTCAGAGGCCCCATACTTCCCAGCAGCCCGGCGAGGTCTGCACCAGGAAGTGTTGTGCGCATGCCACAGGCCAAGCCACCGCGCTTGGACATCTTGGCGTGACGCCTGTCTGACTCTGAGGTGGGATTTAGCTCTGGGGTTCACGAGATGCAACCTGCGGTCAATCCCTGGCTCACACCAGGTCCCCAGCCATCAGGATCCACTCCACACCACAGCTGAGTACCTGACAGGGAGTGCCGTCCGCCATCCCCAGCAATCTTCCATCTGCCCTGAGCCACTGAGGAGCAGCCTAAGGCATCCTGGTGGTCAGTGGCATCCTGGTGGTCAGTGGTGACAGGGTGAAGCCGGCATCAAGGGACACTCTGGGCCTCGGGTGCCCCCCTCATGACCTCAGAGCCCCTTAAAGCTTCACTGCTTAAGCTGGTTCTAAATTTCCCCAGACCAACCTGCCTTTCTTCTCAGTGTTCACTGTCCTCCTCCCTCTCACAGGAAGGACAGCGGGATTGTCAAGCATCAACTCTCGTGGCCTGCCCTGCGATTAGAGATGAGAGGGTGAGGACGCTATACCTCTCAAGATCTTCCAGGCCCCACTCGGCTGACTACATGCAAACACGGCTGATGACAGTGCAATGACAGCTACCCCACACCAAACTGAGCTCATCAGTAATATGGATGCTGTGGCAATGAGCTCCTGGCACCAACAGACCAAGTTGTGGCTGGTGGCTAGCAGAGGGGCTGCCTTTCCGCTGTCCATTCTGCATTCTTGCTACCCCTGCCCAAGCTCGAGACACTGCAGAGTTCACCTGCCTGCATCTCTCTCTAGTGAGCACAGAGGGTGCCATCCAGGTTTGGCTCACTGTGTCTCCCAAGGGGGAAAGAGGACACAAGTGTGAGTCCCTGGGCACCTATGTGACTTGGCAATGTATTCCTGTCTTTAACAATAAATACAAAAGTGCTGGGTGTATAGCTCAGGATGCAGGCCCCAGGTTTAGTCACCGATGAAATAAGAACAAAAACAAGAAACTCTTCATGAGATCTGTGGTGATCCAGCGCTTTCCCAGGCCATTCCCAGGTGGGAAAGTGTCCACGGAGCCTGCACCCAACCATAGCCTCCTTCCTCTGTGAGTCCAGGGCACTGCCAGGGAGCCCTGGAGGCTGAGGGGGCTGTGGGCAAGACAAGTGCCCTGGTCCTCTCCTCTACCATCTCAGGGCCCGGTCACCCCACCTTCATCTGGGTCCTCAAATGCACCCTTTCCTTTACTATCCTCCATCCTTATTCACATGTGCCCTGCTTCTTGCTAGGTCCTGTCTGGCCTAGGAATTGAGCAAGCTACTTTGCAATGCATCTTGTTTGGAAGCTCAGGATCCATTTTTAGTTAACAGTGGCCTGGGTGTGGCTTCGCTGCTTCATTTTTAGCTCTCCAAGAGGCAGATACACCCAAGCCTGCGAGTATCCAGAGGGGGCGCACAGCTGAAGGCAGCTGGTCCCAGGTGGATGCAAGCAGAACCTGTCCAGTGTGGACACCCAGCTTCTGCACCACATTCTGCCAGAGTCTAAGTGCCACAACACAGGCCACTGGCATCAGTGGAGGCTGAATCAGAGTCCCACACTTGGAAAGATGGTACTCCATGGATCCCAGCTTCCTGGGGCACGTTGAAGCCCAAAGAGTTGGCTCAGGGGCGGCCCCAGGAACTACAAACTTCCCATGGCACAGGGATCTCCTCTCCCAGGATGGGGCCATTTGCTGGCAACCAGCTGGGCCCCTGACTGGAAGGGGTCTTCCCCAAGGAAGTACAGCACACACCAGGGCAGAGCAAATGCGCCCACTGTTCTTCCAGGCACAGGAGCAGCCAATACCCTGGCCAAGGGCGTAGCGGCCCGGGTCTGCGCTGACAGTGGTTGGCTGAAGCACTCTAGTCCTGGTTAGGGTTTTCCAGAGAAACAGAGCCAACAGGAGCCTGGTGGGCACATGGAGGCAGCCCGAGAGGAGTGTGTGTGTGTGTGTGTGTGTGTGTGTGTGTGTGTGTGTGTGTGTGTGTGTGTTTGGGGGGGTAACAAGTTTGAAATCTATGAAAAACCAGCCCAGAGTTGATACTTCTGTCTTGAGGGCATGTGACAAACTCTTCACCGGAAACGTGAAGCCTGCTTTTGCCCATGAGCACTGCAGCGTCCTAGCAGAGCCAGGCTGGCGGAGTGAGCTGCTTGCCCGACATGAGTGGCTGGCCCCACACAGCACCCAGACTGCACTTGGCCGTCCACCGGGGCACCACAGCCCAGCCAAGCTGACATCTGTCATTAACTGCCATGGATGTCAACACAGATGCTTTTGAGGCTGTCACCACTGCAACATGTTTCCTGCGGCCAAATCCCCAGGGAGGCACAGACAGTGTGAGCAGGGAAGAGGGAAGGCATACTTTGAGTGAGAGCTGGGTGCTGGCGTTTCATTTTATCTTCTCCTAGCTGAAGTGAGAGCTGGCCAGTGCCGTTGTCTCCTCTGTCCCGGGTCCTCTCTGCTGTCCTCTCCCCTCTCCTCCTTCCGACCCTCCCTGCACCCAGAGCTCACAGGCTGTAGCTCAGATGCTTCTTTTCCTGGCTATTCCTGACTTTCCTATTTCGAGCCAGTGTGTGCAAAATCTCACCACTGGCCTGCTGCGAGTGTTGGGAGCCTCACAGATGAGTGTCATTAAAAAATGAGCATCTCCGGCATTGTTAATAAAGTTGCAAAGCTTTCAATAAAGTCCCACCCTGGAACCCAAGCTACAGCATCTGCTGTGTTCAACGTGAGGCTCCTTTTTATTTTGGGTGTTTCAATCTGTACTGTCTCCTCAAGTGAAGCTTACATTTCACAGTTCCCTATTTTTAATGAAATTAAGGCTTTGGTTAAGTGATAAGAAAACTAACACAGATATGTACACAACAGCTAATTTGAATAGATTTTTATAGCTTTTGTCTTATAAGATACTGTTGTAACATATAACATTAAAATTTAAAGCTTTAGATGATGTTATTGTCAAATACCATCATTTTTTAATGACAAACCTCTACCCATCTTCTTGCATCTTGTAATTATGTATAAACAGATGTTGTGAGTTCAAATTAAATATTTAAGCTCTTTGCTGCTTGGTGACCTATGAAGTTATGGCCATTATTACTTACGAAACAGCAATATCAATTTTCTAAAATCAGAAATTGTACTTCTTAAATAAAATCTATGTTAATATGTAACATAATACAGAAACATTTACACATCTTAAGTATTGAATACCATGAATCTTGGCACTATTCTAATATTAAATTTTAAATGGCATCTGAGTTGTAAATTATTCTAGTATATCTTCTAAAATACCAGAAAAATGAGACAACTTTTTGCTTACTCAGAATGCAGAGTTATGTTTTTCAGGAATTGCTTTATTATTAGTCACCTACCTGCATGTCTGAAATTTTAACAATCAGGGGTTAGGAAATACTGGCTGCAAAGGGGAGCCAGTCCCTTCTGGGTGGAGAATGTTTCAATTCAGGGACCAGCATAGCAGCTCCAGACTTGCCAGAACTTTGTTAACTGATTGATCAATTGACTGTGTTTGGACAAAGTGCCTCTATCTAGCGACAATCGCTGCAGACTCACAGTGTAGCCCAGGCCGAGCCTCAAGCTCACAGCAATCCACCCACCTCAGTTTCCCTGTGGGTGGACTCTGGTGGGAAATTGTGTTGCCCCAGCCGCACAACCCTGGGTGCCATTGGTAGACCTGGTGCCTCCCCCTTGTTTGGTCCTCTGAGCAGATCCAAGTCACAGTGGGCACTCAGGAGAAGCCATGCAGCCTGGAGAAATCTGTGAGCAGACTAGCTGGGAATACACAGCACTAAATGCTACCACAGTGTATTTAAGGTAAGAGAAGATAACCCCAGCACTAGGGACAGTGGAGGCAGGAGAGGGCAAGTTCAAGCCCAGCCTGGGCAACTTAGGGAGACCCTGTCTCAAAATAAAGACTATAAAAGGGCTGAAAGTGTGGCTCAGTGGAGAAGCCTTGGGTCTAATTGAGAGAGGGAGAGAGAGAAAGAGAGAGAGACAGACAGACAGACAGACAGACAGAGACAGAATCAGAGACAGAGAGAGAGAGACGGAGACAGAGAGGAGGAGCCAAGGAGTGCATGCAAGGAAATCGCACATGACAGGAAGTGAGGGCAACCAGAAGGAAGGGGGAGCGGGCCGGCAGGGTGAGGCAGGCTCCTACTTGAGTTACCCACATGCCTGCTGGGAGAGGTGGAGAAGCCATTAATCAAAACCCTGCAAACCTAGCTCCTTGCGTGATTCAGAACAGCCTGTGGGTCAAATTCCACTCCTGGGAGGGAAGGCTGCAGGGGCCTGTCTGGAGAGGCTGCTCTCTGGGGTTGTCTAGTGGGGGACACAGCCCATGGCTTTTGGCCCAGGTGTGTCACTGACCCCGTGATCCAGCCTACATCTTTGGGCTCTGTGAGGATACCTCAGTTCCCTTAGCCCCAGCTATCACTGCCCTGTCCCTGCCCTTCCCGAGGGCCGGGCTTGGATTCTGTCTTCCTGTCTGATACTCCTCCTCTTTCTACTGAGCAAGTGGAGACACTTGCCCTGTGTGTCACAAAGTAGCACCCCTCCATCTGCCACTGGACCATCCTTCCCCTTGGGCCACCCAAAGATTCCAGGAAGGGTGTCACTGCAAAGCAACCGAGGGCTGGGAGTTCCAATCCATGGCCACAGAGAGCCCTCTGCTTCTACACCCTTGAATTCTGAAAAGGAGCCATGGAGGCTTGTTTTAATCAAACCACATTGCTCTATGAGCAGGGCTGTGGCCTTCATGAAGATCTTTGCCGCGGTGGCATTTTCTGTTCCCAGGGAGAGCAGCAATGTTTTCTATGAGCATCTAATAGAGCTTGAAATTACCCTGGCCACCTGTTTACTCTGCTCCTGAGTGGTGCTAGGCTCCAAGCGTGTTTACCTACGCTGTCCTTGCTCTTATAAAGCAAGCCCTTGCTCTTCCAAAGTGAGTGCTGAGCTCTGTAAATATTTTATTAGCTTCTGTAATTAGTCCCTGAGTCAGGCTGCCCAGATGGGAAGTGGGTCAGTGTGACAGCCCTCCCGTCACGCCTGGGGTGGAAGAGAGCCACCCAGAGATGGAATGAGACAGCAGGTTGAGGGCAGAGGGACAGGGCTGTGCCTTGCAGCCTGTGTGAGCTTAGGCTTTCTTTGCTGTCAAGTATTTGCTAAGTGTTAAATGCTTTTCCAAGATGGGAAAAAAATCCTGGAGGGCTGCTGAATTGGCCAAGAAGCTCACACTTTCTCCATTGCTTATTTTGAGCTCTTTGGTACGCCATGCGATGAAAGTCGTGTAGTAAAATCTATTATCACTGTGACCTTACCAAATCCTACTAGTTATCTGGAAGTGGCTGCTGTTTCTCTGCTCGTGACATCTTCCTCCAGGGTTGCCTCTGTGCCAGTACTCTGGTTTGGCTGTGGCAAAACTTCTAGAGACAGAGCACCAAACTGCAGCCCCTTATTTATTGCAAAGCACCGATGCTTCAATTAAACCACTACTGAAGTTTCAGTTTAAAGAAAACCACACATACATGAGCACCTTCTGCCTCACAGGCTCTTCTCTTCGAGTCGTGGTGCATGGCTTACACCTCATGTTGTAGCCGAGCTTCCTCCTACCTGGTGCTTGGCGCTTACCTGGGCCTGGCACGTCCTGTATCAATCAAGCCAACTTTAATACCAAAACTTACTCATCGCTTGCGTTATTTAGTCACAAATTTTACTGCTTGTTTTTTTAGCCTAGGACTTTTTGGCTTCTTAAAAGGAGAATTCAATTTACTTATGGCATTGACTTTTAATGGTGGGTCCGTATGTTAGTTATTTTCATGTCTGCTAATGACTGTGCCGTTGCTCTCAGTCTGCATTTTTCCCGGAAGTCACTTCCAGCTGCTTCTGCTCGATGCCTTCCCGCCCCGCCCCGCCCCGCCCCGCCCTGCCCCACTCCCCAAGCTGCTCTCCATCTCGCCGGCCTGTGGGCGCTTGACACCCTCATTAACTAGTTTAAACCTGTGTTTTCCACGGAAGCATGCAGGTAAATGGCAGCTGTTCTGTCCCCAACGACACAGCGTTGAAGCCCCTGTCACCGCGCACGGCGCAGGAGCCTTGGGAATACTTCTGGAGTCGTTTCCTTTCCGCTCGACTTCTGGCCTGGCTGAAGTGGCCCACAAGTGGGAATTTTGAGCCATCTGCCTTCCTCCTCACATATCTATCTTCTGCTTTAAGAACTGCATTTACACATCACATCTCCCAACTATATTACTACCTTCCTTTTTCATCTTATTGAAAAGGAACTAGTTTTGATTGGTGACATCTTTTTTGCTTCTGTTGGAAATTGTTAGTCATTTTGATGTGATTGGCTCTGTCAAGGAGCAGAGACTGGGCGGGACACTGGGCAAGGGTCGGAGGGCGCAGTAGGTACACGGGACAGGCAGTGCCTGTGGCTGGGACCACAGGCCGCCCAGCCCACTGATCTGTCCAGAGGAAGGGGAGAGGCACCCAGCTGCTCACGGACCTTGCACAGGGCTCGCTCCCAGACCTGCTGGCCTGCAAATCTGGAGGAGCAGCAGTTCTGTGTGACTGTCACCAGGAGCATCATGGAGCCCACAGCCCACAGGCAGGTCACCAGCCGGAGCCGGCCAGATGGCTCACAGTCACCACCTCTGAAGCCCAAGGAGCACGGGCAAGTGGACAGGGGCCAGCAAGTCAGTCAGGAGATTTAGGTGAAAAACCAGAAGCCCGCCCAGCGCTTCCTCCAGGGAGCAATTATCTAGGCATGGCTCCGGCCCCCCCTGGCATCGTTCTAAACATTGCTGATGTCCTGTAAAAACAGTTCTTGGCTTGCAAACAGCCCCCACTCCCTTCCTTGCCCCACTCTGCGCTCTTTCCAGGCCATCAGCGCTGATGTCCTCCAGCGGTGTCCACAGTCTTGGTCGCAGGGGCAAGGAGAGGATTCTGTCTCTTTCCTCTGTACCTTTTTGTTTTCCAAAGGTAGGGGCATCCGGCTTTCCTCCTCACCACGGTCCTGTGGGCTTTCCTGCACCGCTCTGACCCGCCAGCTGCCCCTAGTTGCCACCTGGAGGTGGCCTGATGCTGTGTAGCTCGAGCTCACAGGGTCTCTTTGGGCTTGGCGCTCCATCTGCGAGGCCCCAGGATTTCCTGCGCACCCGCAGTCACTGCTCTCCGTGCCCTTCTCCGCAGAGACCTGGCGCGGTCCAGGCTCCCTCCAGTCTTTACCCACTGGCAGCGGCTCCACGTGGCCCTCGCCCAGCCAACAGAAGCCTGGCTCGCGAAGGCCTTCTCTGTCCTGGGGCACTCGCGCGCCATTCCGACTGGGGTCTTCTGGGTTTGTTCTGGTTGGGAGAGTTGGAGAGTTCCCATTCGCTGAGGACATTCTGAAGCGCTGGCCTTCCACTCCCGTTGAGGGCCCCCGCCCTCTCCGCGCACGGAGGCAGGGCCTCTCACCGCCCTAACTCCTCGCACTTTCTCTCGTGCTGAAGTGCGCTGTTGTGAAGCTGAAAGCCTCAAATGTGTCCTTTAGGTCTTTTAGCGATTTTTTAAACAATGTTGTATTTTTTTCTTTTTTATAGATGCAACATTTTACTTAATCTTTCTCTTACCTCACTTAGAGTAGGCATTTAAAAGACACTCTATAAATATAGGTTCAATGAAAAATTTCTTGGAGGATAAGGAATTTTTTTTTTTTTTTGTATTTTAGGCAAGGGTCTACAGGGTGTTCAGGGTCTCACTACTAGATCAGAATCATAGTGATCTGCCTGTTTACAACCTCCCGAGAGCTGGGATTACAGAGACCCAGTCTCAATTGCTGGTTGGGGGGGGGGGCAAGCCAAACCTGCGGATTGAACCCCCGGCCCCTGATCCTTTTGTGCATTTTAATCCACTGCACTCTTTGACAGGCCCTTAGGATTTTAATTATCTTTACATTTTCCTCTGTTTCTGGAATTATCTCTGAATTCCATATTCCTTTATTTAGTTTTGCTTAATAGCTTTTTTCATGTATGAAGTTTTCTCAGTTTAAACCAAGCTTGGCTGAAAGCAGTGGAAAGCTATCTTAAACGAATAAAAGGTAAAATGGGAGGAACTTGGGACAGGGCTCTTGAGGCACTGGGGGCCGTGTCACCCACATGGAGGCTAGACCTCAGCTGCATCTGTGACTGGGGCCTCTTGAACACCTACCCCACCCAGTAGCCTTCTGAGAGCTACCCACCTCCGCTGGTGTCTGCCTGGCAGACCCCTCCTGAGATCTACCCAGGCCAAGGCTACTTGACCCCTGCTCTCCAGGTAGCTCACTCTGCTAGCACCAAGCCTGACTCCCCTCCCTCTCCCATCCACTCTCTTCCCCTCCTCTCCCTCTCCTTCCCTTCTCTTCCCTTCTCTTCCTCTCCTCTCCTCTCCCCTCCCTCTCTTTTTCTCCGCACCCTCTCTCCCCTTCTCCCTCTCCTCTTTCTCCTCTCCCTCTCTCCCTCATCCCTGTCTCTATGTGTAGAGAAGAGGCCTCATGAGAGCACAGTGAGAAGCCAGCTACCTGGTTTCAAGCCAGGAAGAGAGAAACCAGGCTGGAAGGCTCAGTGTTCGTGGGCTCAAGCTCCAGCACTGGTAGAAAAAAATGCACATTTGCTTGCAGCCCAGCAGTGTCATTTGCCATGGCTGCCTCTGCAGATGAGGGACTAGCATTTCTGAAAGTCCATTAGCTGGTTTTTAAGATCAAATGCAAAAACTAGTATATTAGTACATTGGACACAAGACAAAGAAAATAAGGAGGTTTGTGAGACACACAAAGCATCAGACTCAGCAATGAATGCAGGACCTCTAACATGCAAATGGTAGATCTGTAAATATGGAAGAAGAGTAGCAATTAGGAAAATTGTGGGCAAAGCAAACTTAATTCTTCAGATTAGAACCGACTGAATAAAAAGGACTCACTGAATAAAAATCAGAATAAAGCCTAATATCAAAGCGAATACAAACAAAAACAAAACAAGCCCTAGGTACCTACATTTAGCCATTCTGAGGACAAAGAAAATCTTACAGGCTTTCTCACAAAACAGTTCAAGTTAGGACCAGGCTTCTCATTGAGCTGGGATCAGAGCTATATTTCTTGCTTCTAAAGAAACCTTATCAAGAAAAAAGGCCACCAATAAAATAAATAAAGCAAGTACAAAGTAGAAGCTGGGCACCCATTCAAGCTATGAATGAGTGCTATCACAAGCATTACTGTGTCAGGCAACAGAAAACCATCTGGGACGAGCCAGGGCCTGGGTGCCTGACTGCCCAGACCATCTCTCAGGAGACCTTACAGGAGGTCAGCAAATGTATACAGAGGAGATGGAAGAGAGCAGCCATGATGGAAGGAGCCATGACCGAGACCCCTTCTCATGTCAGTCTAAGTGGGGCCTCTGAGAAGCCCTGTGACGCTGGCCAGCATTCACTGTTCCTCTCTGTGTCCCACTGAAATGTTGGGGCCAGAACCATGAGGGCCAATTAAACTGGAAAGGAAACAACAGTCATAATAGATGTGTGGAAGTTAAAGGAAGGCAGGGGAGGTGCAGCCCGCTCCCCCTAGGCTCTGACTCAGGGTAGCAGGGGGGCACTGTGGAGCTGAGAGCCATGGGCCGAAAGAGGTGTCTGTGTGGCCACAAGGCAGGAAGAGCCCCAAGGAGAGGACATTGAGACTCAGCACAAGGCACACAGGCCAGGCAGCAGGGAGGCAAGGACAAGTGACCCTGGGTGAGGGCCAGTGTGCCCCTCAGAGGCATCCCTGAGCTGCTTTCCCAGCCCTGCCCTCACCAGGAAAAGAGTGGAAATAGAGCCATGTAGAAGCCAAGTGGGTACCCTGGACAGCACAATAGATGCAAGAGGAGGGGTTTGGCTGGGCGCTGTTGGATCTATTCCTTGTTTCACTGTCCTGTTGTCCTGCCTGGAGGGTGATCCTCTTTTCAGCAATTATTTGTCAAGGGTTGGGTGGCTCCTGGTGCTCTCTGACCTGTGCAGGAGGGGCACATAGCCAACCTGGTCTCACAGACCCGTGCGAAGGCAGAACCAGCAAGGAACACAAGGAAGGGAAGGGAGGAGAAGGGAAGGGAGGGGAGGGCAGGGCAGAGGAAGGGAAGCCTCTGCCTACTGCCCAGGGCACACTGCCTGCAGGGCCACCTCCCTGGAGCATTCCACCCCACAAGGCCAGACACCTGGTTGTGGGCCCAACCCCACAGCCTGAGTGGCCTGGCGTCCCACAGTGCCATCACACGAGTCTGTGAGACCAGGTTGGCTATGTGCCCCTCCTGCACAGGTCAGACAGCACCAGGAGCCATCCAACCCTTGACAAATAATTTCTGAAAAGAGGATCAATTCCAACAAAATCACATAGGTCTCTGCTAAGGACACTGCATTCATATTCACAAAGCACTGCAAAATGCTTCTCAGTCCTTGGAAAAATTCTGAGTGCACGTGAGTTCCAGACTGCTACAGAACACAACCCGATGGAAAGGCAGCTCACAAAAACAAAGTCAAAATGACCATGAAAGATCAATGTTTTGAACTGAGCCAGGGCATCAAGGCAGCTAGTCCAACTAAAGACCCTTGGGAAAGAGCACTCAGGAGCTGTGGCAGAAAGTGGTGAGGTCGAGGATGAGTGTGTAGAGCAGGGGAGGCTCTGCAGCGCGACTCGTGGCAGTGTGCCTTTCTCTGTTCTGCAGGGTTTTCTTATTCTAAACATTCGCCACACTTTGCTCACACACCTGTAATTCCCGTTGCCATGGTGAGGGTAGTTTCTGCGAAGCATTCAGGATCTGTTTCTTTTAGGGAAGGGCTCTGCTGGGTCTGCAGCCCTTGGGTAGCCTCATTCTTCATCTTGTGATTTTGACCCCAGAGCCACTACTTGAGGCGATATTTCTATCCCAGCCCCACAAGTGGGAAAATCAAGACAAAAAAGGTAAGTGCCAGCAGGGGCAGTGGCACATGAGTCTGATGTCAGCTCTCTGAGAGGCTGAGGCAGGAGGAGCTCAAATTAAGACCAGCCTGGGCAATTTAACAATTAAACCAGACCCAGTCTCAAAATAAAAAATAAATTTAAAAGGTAGGATATAGCTCAAGCAAATGCCCTGGGTTCAATCCCCAGGACCACCAAATACAAAATTTAGAAAAGGGTCAAGTGTAAAGTCACAGTGTCCCTCCAGAAGAGGCCTAAATCTCAGGCCTGGACTCTGCATCCTGTGTTCTTCCTGTCATCCCAGGTTGCTCCCACAGTGGTGAAAGGGACAAGAGAGAGGCTGAACTCCAGCTTCTCCTGCCTGTCTTGAGGCACCTGTGTCCCCGAGGCCTGGGGTGCAGTCCTGGGTTCCCTGCAGGCCCTGGCTTGGAGAACTGGCTGACCTCACCCAGCACTCGAGGGGGATGAGTTGAGGCCACTGGGTGCGGTGTTGGTGGGGAGTCTCTCCAGAGACAGGGAGGCATATCTTAACACTTTGTGGAGGTGAATGCAGAAATGTTGGAAGTGTGACGTATTTTAACCCATGGCTTCAGAAATTAAAATCTTCTCATCTGGGTTTAGCTTGCAACCTCTCAAAAGGTGAGCAGTAAGCAAAGCCCAAGACGCCAGCCCTGAGCAGAGCTGCAGAAGCCCAGCCTCGCCTGTTAGCAATTAGGGGCTCCTGTCCATAAAGCTCTTAAAAATCCATTTAGACATCCAGGGCGGCTCACGCTCTCTAATCTTGGGTAAAGTAAACAAGACTGCTCTGCAGGGTGGTTTTCCCTCTATTTTAAAGTGAGGATGACGGAAGAGGAAGAAAATAAGACACTGATGGCTGGACTCTGGCCTTCAGTAATGTGGAACAGCTGCACTGCCACCACTGGGCCTTTCACTGATATTCTCACGGCTCTCTTCCACGGACTGAAAGCAGCACAATCCTGGAAGGCCTTTGCTCTCATTTGTGGCTTGAATTCCTGAAGGGCAGGGCTCACTATTACTCTACACCAGCAAATGGAGCTCAGCCCTGGTGGCAGGCAGGCCATTAGCATGGGCTGTGCCCTGCAGAGGTGGCGTCCCTCAGGCTGGTGTGGGCCCTGCTCCCTTCAGTGCCCTGCGCCCCGCTCAGTCCTCCCCATGGTGTCCCCACCACTCCCAGCGGCAGGGGCACCTCCCAAATACCTTCCTGGCTTCTTTGTTCTTCCCAGTTTAGTGTTCTGCCTGGGTCTCTCAGCAGCAGGGCCTAGAAGGCCTGGATCCCACATATTTCTCTGTTTATTCAGTTAAGGTCTGTTTTCCCTGTGCCCTCAGTGCTTTATTCACCTCTGCCCCCAAGGTATGGGGCTGCAAGATGGACTGAGCTGAGCTGAGGGGTCGGGCACCAAGAGAACCCGGCCAAACAGCCTGAGATCACTCCCCCTTTCCCTCCAGGCCCTGAAGGGCCCTGTACTGGCATCTGATTCTCCTGCAAGGTCTGGAGCCTCACCTTTCATGTGCCAGATGCTCCAAAATGTGGCTTTCAGGGGTCACAGGACTCTGGTGTAGGCACTGGGCACCTACAAGACAACAAGGTCCTGGAAAGTGGACAGGGGTCAGGCTACCAGGCAGGTGAGGGTGCCCATGTCCAGCTGGGGCAGTCGCTTGATGGACCCACAGTACCACCCACTCCTTTTGGTTCTTGTGCAACTAGAAATTGTCCTTCTAGATGGGAATTTCCTTAGCCCAGCCACTTGAGCAGGACAGGTGTGGCACTGATGTGCAGCCAGCCACTGACCTTCGCCCCCATAAGACCAAAGACTCCATGGCTGTTTGAGGTCCGAGGAGCAGAAGGTGCTTAATCCTGAGGCCCTCATGCTTCTCCAGGTGGACAAACACCACCAAGTCACCGCGTTCCATCTCTGACTCAGGGAGAAGACGGCACACACAGCCTTTGCACAGTTGTCCTTTGCTCACTTGGTCCCGGGGGAAGTTTGCATGCTTCTTCTTCAAATTCTTATTTTAGAATGAGTACAGGCTCAAAGGCAATTGTACAGACAGCGCAGTGGAGAAGCACAAGCAGGTTCCGCCCTCCTCCATGGGCTCCATCCGTGGGGCGTGGCACCGGCCAGGCAGGGCACTTCGGCACCGGGCGCAGCCCTGCGTCGCCTACCGTGCACGCACTATAGCCACATGCAGGGCTATTTATCTTCTGGCCCCTGAGACGCTCGCTCTCTTACAGCCTACCATTCCTGTCCCCAGAAACCACGATTTGTGTCCAATCTCTGCGATTGTGTTCTTTAAAAACTATACTGCAGATAGACTTAAACAGTACATGGTGTTTTAATACCAGCTTTTCCCACCCAGCATAGTTCCCTTGAGATCCATCCAGATCCTGGTGTGAATAAACATTTCACCCTTTGCAGTGATGCAGACGCACTGAGGCAACCGTAGCTGCTGTTCACCCCTTACGGGACACTCTGACTGTGTCCAGGTTGGGGCTGACTGGGCACCCTCCTTTTGGATGCCTCTGGGAATGCCGCTCCTGAGCGACGTGGCGGGAGAGTCAGCACCAAATCGCTTGCCAGAGTGCAGGCAGCATTTTCTGGCTCCAGGGACAAAGGCAAGCGAGGCCTGTTTTCTCCGGGTCTTTGTTGGGATTTGTTGCCCGCTGCTTTTTACTTCAGCTACTTCGGCATCTGCAGGGGGAGAAAGACGCACGTCGGCAACGCCGCTTCCTGGTGATCAGTGACGTGGGCCCATTTCCGAGCACATTTCCCACCCTGTGGGCATGCTCCAGGGTGGACGGTCTTTCAGGTCTTCTCCCCTTTCCCAGCTGGATTTCTTTTCTTGTTGAAATGTGAGTGCTATCCTGCTGTTCTAGAGGAGGGCTTTCTCATTATAAGGCTTGGAAGACATTAGACAGCCTCTAGCTCGTCCGTCTGCTATCCTCTTAGCAAGCACCGCATACAGAAACCATTTCTGATTTTGATAGTCTGCCTTATTAACTTTTCCCTTCGTAAGTCCTTCTACTGGTGTGACGTTTGAGAACTCTTCGTCGGGACCTAGGTTCTAAAATTGTTCTTCTGTTGTCTTCTAAAAGTTTTCTAATTAGACATTTTAAATTTTAAAGTATGATTGATTTTGAACTCACTTCTGCATTGCATATGAAGTTTAAGACAAGAATTTCTGTCTGAGCACGTGAGGCAGCTCCGGGAATACCTACCGGAAATGTTCTGCCCCATCGATTGCTTTTACACCTTGTCCAGATCCCGCTGCCTGTTCTTATGTGGGGCTATTTCTGGTTTTTCCAGTTTCCTCCATTGATCTATATGCCAACCCTACACTACAGAGCCTTTAGCCTTCTCCCCACGCCTTGTGGAATAGAGAAACACTTCTTTTGTTTGCTTGTTTGTTTTAAAGCCTAGTTCCCTTTCCTTTTCACATAATCTTGAGAATAATCTTGTGCATATCTGAAAAAAAAAAAGTCTCCTGGGCCTCTTAGTAGTAAAATTCATCTATCAGCGTGAAGGACATGTATATCATTGGTGTACTGAGGCATTCAACAAGTAGAATAAACACCTTTATTTATTTAGATCTTTTTAAAGCCAGTGTTTGATATTTTCAGTAAACAGGTCCTTTTCCTATTCTGTCAGATTTATAACCAAGTACTTCAATATTTTTGAGCACTGTCAATAGTCCTGCATTTAAACTTTTATTTCGTGTGTTCCTGGCTAATATAGAATATAAAAACATGGTTGGTGTTTGTGTTACCTTCCCATGGCCCTTCTAAATGTGCCTCTGAGCTCTGGAAGTTGTCTTGTGCACCATTCCTTGCCCGCCCTCTCTGCCTGGAAGTGGTATCCCCAGTCAACTAACTAAGCCTCCATCCCCTAGCTGAGAAATGAGACTCAGCAGCTCACCCACCACGACCAGCCCTGTGTGCCCCCAAAGGCACACCTGTGTCTCTATAGGGCCAGTGAGCAGCCTGAGAGCAGAAAGGACCAAGAATGCTTGGTTCTCAGCATTCAAAATCACATGGACTGCATGGAACGTCAGGACAGACACTCATTGTAGTCTCATGGTAAGAGCAGCAGATGCATGAACACCCCCCCCCCCAGTACTCTGGGAGTTTCAATTCAGATCTGCCCTATTTTCCCTGCAGCCCCCACTTGTACAGCAGCTATGGAAGTGGGGCAACTCCTGCCTGCCCTCACTGGCCAGGTGTCCATGGATAATTCTTTTGCACATGGACATTATTGCCAGGGTGTCGTCAGCTTTCAACGTCATGGCAGGGCCATGCTCATGTACTTCAGCATGGCACAAAACCTGAAAGTCCAGCACATGGCTACTTTGCTGAGGAAGGATTTTGTGAAATAAGTGTAGTTGCTCCTAATTGTGTAACAACTGCAGTTTCTTCAGTTGCTAATAAATATCAGGTTTGTGGGGCTAAAATTGTATTCTGAGAGCTTGCTTGCTCCATCTGTTCTCAGCTAGAGCACTCTAAAGTCATCCAAGGCCTGAAATAAATGAACAAATAAATGAATATGGTGGGGATTCCATTCCTGTCCACAGCAGACTTCTTATATTTTGCATTAGTGAGCTTTTCAGTGCTGGGACAAAACACCAGACACCCACCAGAGAAGGAGGAGAGGTTTACTTGGGCTCATGGTTTCTATGGTCTTAGGATGCAGTCAGCTGACTCCAAGGAGGCCATCTTGGTGGAGGGATGCAGAAAGCACAGCTGCTCACCTCTCAGCAGTGGGGCGGCAAGAGGGAGAGGCTGAGAGCAGACGCTCCCTTGCTGCATGCTGCGTGTGCAGCTGGCTCCCCCCAGGGGACCGACTCCCTTGGCCCATTCAGCCAGGCACTGGCTACTGTTCCTCCTGCGATTATGTCAGTGCCCTCAGGACCCAACTGCCCCCCGGAAGCCCCACCTCTGAAACCTTTAGGTGGCATTTAGGAAGAGCAGCAAATGTCTGTCTGTGTGATTGTCTAAACAGGGGCCCCCACCTCCTCCTTTCCCACCTGTGTGCTGTGTGTCTGCTTGTTGTCTTATTGCACTGGTGGAACTTCCAGAGTGGTTGGGAGTGCAGGAGTCCCTGCTCAGTGACATTGTCCAGAAAACCCTTTCAAATATTTTGCTCAGATAAGTATGATGTAGCTGCAGCTCAGCAGCTGCTCTTAAGTTGAGGAAATTCCCCACTATTTCTAGTTTTCTAAGTTTTTGTGACAATAGGTGGTCAACGTTATCAAATGCCCTTCTGCACCAATTGACAGGACACTGTGGTTATATTTCTTTGACCTTTTAATGAAGCAGCCTGTGATCTCTGGAATAAATCTCACTCGACCATGGTTTGGGACAGCGTATATATGTAGGGTTATGTAAATATAGGTGTGTATATATTGTGAATAATAAGTATTACAGTTTTCCATCTATATTCATGAGAGTCTCTGTTTTTATTCTTCCAGTACTCTATCTGTCTGGTTTTGGCATGAGGGTAATATTTGGTCCATAAAACAAGTGGGGAAAGTCCCTTTTCTTCAGTTTTTCTGAAAGAAATTGTGGAGGAGAATTATTAATCCTTTAAACATTTAGGAGCATTCTGCAGAGAATCAGTCTGGGAATGAAGATTACCTCTTGAGGAGTTTTTAATATGAGTTCAATTTTGAAACTATCATAGGGCTGGCTGTTCAAAAACCTATTTCTTATTGGGTGAATTATAATGACTTGAATTTTTAAAAGAGTCTATTTCCTCTAAGTTGTGAAATTGCTCTGTGCAGATTTGTTCACACTGTCCCTTTTTTATTCTTTCTATTTCTTCAGGGTCTGCAGCAGGATATTGCTTGTTTCATTTGTGGTATTAATAATTCATGTCTTCCATCCTTTAGTCTTTGTTCGTCTTGTTAGAGGTTTATCACTTTTCTTGGCCTTAACAAAGGAACAAATTTTTGTTTCATTGAATTTTCTCTATTGTTTCTCTGCTTTTGATTTCATTATTTTCTGCATTTATTAGCTTCCTTCTGTTTACTTGAAGTTTATTTTGCTCTTCTGTTTTATCTCCTAATGCAGGACTTTAGACTTTGCCACTACAAACATCTAGGGCTGCTGGTTTCCCCCAGGCCTGGCGTTTGCTGCAAATTCTGATACACCCTATTTTTATTTTCACCCAGTTCAATGCATTTTTTATTTCCTTTGAGCCCTCTTCTTTGGCCTGAGGATTATTTATTTAGAGGGTTGTTGTCTAATTTTCAAGTGTTCGGAGCTCTGTTACTTTTGTTATTGATTGGTAATAGGCTCCCCTTGAGGTCACAGAGCAGACTGTATTGTTTCAATTTTTCAAAACGTGTGCTGCAGTCCAGTTCATGACCCATGACAGGGCCTGTCTTGGCTTATCATTCCTGAACACTTGTGTAGGATGGGCATTCTGCTAATGGTGGGTGGAATGTTTTACAAATATTAGTTAATTCCTCTTGGCTGGTGGTGATGTTGCGTTCTTCTATATCTCTTCTGATGTTCCAATTATTCCATCACCATTGAAAGAGGAGGCCTGAGGCCTCAACTATAATTGGGGATTTATCTTATTGCTTCAGTTTGTTCAGTAGTGTTTCAAACATACTATTTTGATGCATACACAGTTAAAGTTGACTTGTTCTCAGTGCACAGTAGCTTTCTTTGTAGGCTAAGGGAAGAACATCATGAGTTCGAGCCAGCTTGGTGTGTGCAGCAAGTTCAAGATGAGCCTTGGGGAGGATGGGGCGATATCTTGGAAGTCTAAGCACCTAATGGCAAGCGCAAGGACCTGGGCTTGATCTCTGATATTGAATGATGTGCTAGCCTGGAACCCAGGGCACAGTGTGCCAGCCATCGAAACCAGGCATGGTGGCACATGCAAGTAATCCTGGTGCTGGGGAGGCTGAGACAGGAGGATCACATGAGTTTGAGCTGTATAACAAGATCCTGTACCAAATAAATAAATAAATAAATAAATAAATAAATAAATAAATAAGAATCTTGAAGTATGTAGTGAGTAGGACTTTTCTTTGCTCCGAATTCCACTGCTGCTGATGTTACTATAACTACTCTTGCTTTTTATTGCTTGCCTGACATCTCACTTCCATCACTCATTTTCAGCTGCCTGTATTCCCAGAGTAGGCGCCTCTTGTAGATAGTGTATGTCGATTCATTTTTTAAAAATCTACTCTGCAATCTCCAACATTTGTTTGGTTCATTTACACTTGGTATAACTATTAATACATTAAGCCTTAACTAGATCTCTTTTCTTTTCTGTTCATTTCCTCTGATTTTTACTGCTTTTTTTATTTTCTTACTGTAGCTTATGCACCTCTAGAATTCCATTTCAGTTTATCTATAGCATTTTGAAGTGTCTCCCTTTGATGCTCTTCTTAGGTGTAGCAGCTGCACCCTCCTTTTTCTCCGCCTTCTCCAGCCCCAGGGCACAACTTTGCTTCCTGTCATAGTTCTCTGCATTTCTGAGACTGTTCATTCCTAAGGCAATGTACCAAGGTGTAATTTATATGCCACCCATTTCACCTGCTTCAAGTATGCAAATCAATTACCTTCAATATAGCTACAAGATTGGGTGCCAAGCTCTTCAATTTTAGAATATTTTTCATCATCTCAGAGGAGGGGGCAGGGGAGAAAGAGGAGAAGGAGAAGGAGGAGGAGGAGGAAGAGGAGGAGGAAGAGAAGGAGGAGGAGAAGGAGAAGAAGGAGAAGGAGAAGGAGAAGGAGAAGGAGAAGGAGAAGGAGAAGGAGAAGGAGAAGGAGAAGGAGAAGGAGAAGGAGAAGGAGAAGGAGATGAGAGTCTGCATCCTCTGTCCTGTAGCCTCAGCCCTGGGCATCCACCAGTCTACATCTCCAGCCCTGGGTATTTTCACACAAACAGGATCAAAAAATATGTGCCACTCTGTGACTATGTGTATATGCATGAGTATATAGATATGTGTATTTATTTGTGTATAATATTATATATTACAAACATACATGCACACATTCAAATATTATTCGGCTTTTAAAAGAAGCAAATATTGCTACTTGTGACAGTCTTTTGTCAAATGCTTTTTCTGTATCTACCAAGATGATAATGTGTTTCCACCTCTTATTCTGTTAAGACAGAGGATCACATGGATTGATTTGCATGGATTGAACCACCCTTGCCTTCCACTAATAAATTTCACTTGGTCAAGATGTATGTCATTTTTAGTTCATGGCCCATTTGGCTTTTAATGTTTTTCTTTTAATTGGGAAAAAAGTATATATTTAGAATTAGCCAGCTGGACTCAGCTTAGATGGTCCCAATTTTGTCGGCAACATCTGATGCATCATAATCAGGAGCCAGCTGAGCATACGCCTTCTTCTCTCCATCAGGCCTGATTAGGGTGTTGACCTTGGCAACATCGATGTCATAGCTTCTTCACAGCTTGTCTGATTTGGTGCTTATTGGCTTTGACATCCGTGCTGAACATGAGTGTGGTGCTCTCGATCTATTTCATGGCTGACTCTGTGGTCACGGGGAAGCTGACAATGGCATAGTGGTCAAGCTTGTTTCTCTTGGGGGCACTCTTCAAGGGTTATTTGGGCTGCTTCTGGAGTTGCAGTGTCTTGGGACAGCAGAAGGTAGGTGATGCTCATATTTGTCTTCTTTTTGTGGCTGTGGATGCCTTCAGCACAGCCTTCTTGGCCTTTAAAGCTTTTGCTTTGGCTTCAGCTTTGGGAGGGTCAAGGGCTTCCTTTTTCGCCTTTGGCACCATCTTGGTAAAAATAATAATAATTTTAAAAAAGCGGCTTTTAGTATTTATTTGGCATTATTGCACCTGTGCTCATAGGCATGCTTGCTTTAGGCTCTCCCTTGCTGCACTCCTCCTTCCCTCCCTTGTCACTTTGTCTCAACCATTGTCTCATTGCTGGGTCACAGTCACAATACCTGACCCCTGCACAATAACTTTCTTTGTGTGGGGGAAGAACAACATGAGTTCGAGCCAGCTTGGTGTGTGCAGCCAATTCAAGATGCGCCTTGGAGGGGCTGGGGCGACATCTTGGAAGTCTAAGCAAGTCTCAAAGGACAAGAGGCTTAAACTCACATCTTCATGGTCTCAGACCATGCAAGGCTGGCTGGATCCAAGGCAGGAAGGGCCTGGCAGAGAAGGTCCTGGCAGCCAGGAAGGCAGGAAAGAAGGGAGAGCTGGGAGGGAGATGCACTCAGGCCCCGCCTCCACCCAGGCCCCGCCTCCCAGTAGCATGTCAGCTGTGGATTTGTCCCTGGACTCATCTATTGATGAGGACACGCCCACAATCCAGTCAACTTCTACACATGTGAGGCTTCTGGGACACCCCAGATCTGAGTCACAACAGGGATTCTTAGATTTGGCATCAGAGTGATGCTGGCTTAATAAAAGTGAGTTTGGAAGTGTTTACTTTTCCTTTCAGAAGAGTTTGAGAAGGCTTGGTGCTAATTCTTTGAATTATGGAACTATTTAGTCCTAAATTTTTCTTTCCAGGGATTTTTTTTTTTTTTCTTTGCTGATTCCATCTTCTTATTGTCAATCTGGTTGTGTTTCCTACTTCTTGATTCAGTTTTGGTAAGTCGTATGAGTTTAGGAATTTTTCATCACTCCTTGATTATCTAATTTATTAATCTAATTAGATAACTGCTCATAACAATCCTTACATCTTCTTATTTCTGAGGTATATAATGTAGTATTTTGTTTTTAGTTTTCAACTTTATTCCAATGAGTTTCTTTTTCTTCATTACCTTAGTTGTTGACTTTTTCGGTTTTCCTATTTTCTATTTGATTTCCTCTCCCTTTATCTGCACCTTTCTTCCCTGCTGCTGCCTTTGGGCTCAGTTTGTTCTTGTTTTCCCAATTTCTTGAAGTGGAAAGAGCGATTGTGTCCTCGTGCTCCTGCCGCTCCTCAGCACAGGTCTGTTGCTCTCCTCCCTTCGCTGTGCCACGTGCTGTGAGGCCTTGTTTTCGCCCCAGCCTCACGTGGCTGGTGTTCTACTTGCACATACATGAACATGGTCAGCCCGCCCTGGTACCACACGTGGGGTGTGCTTGGCACATTGTCTGCCTATAACAATAAGAGAAAAGGTCTCAGGCATTGGGGAAGGAGTTACTACACCTTAGTAATAAGACTCTGACTCCGTGGAGTATTTATTTTCTATAATTGGAGAACTCAAAAGTTGCTCAAAAGATAAAAAGGGTCTTAAGAATGCCCCAAATTTGAAAAGATCCAAAATATCTATATCAGTTAGGGTTCACTAGAGGAGCAGACTACTAGATGGTGGATGGATGAGTGGATAGACAGACAGACAGACAGATAGATAGATGGATGATTTACTAGAAGGGCTTACAGTGGCCACCTGCAGAGGCAGGGTGGAAGAAGCTACAACAGCTATGTCCATTCTGGAGAGCTGAGGATCCTATCGGAGGCCCAACACCTGGTGCTGACTTCAGAGGCTGGTGCAAGCTCATGTCCAAAGCCGCCAGGAGCACCCCAGAAGCTGGAAGTTGGGAAAGCTGGAGACTGATCCCCACCCGAAGGCGGCAGTGAAGAAGAGCTCCTTCCAGAGGCAGGGCAGTCGTCCTTCTTTCCTTTTGGAAAAGGAAAATAGGAAAACCTGTGGATGGTGCCACCCTCACCCAGAGCAGGTCTTCCCTCCCTGTTTGTGGCCTGCCTGTCAGTCACCTGCAGACACACCCGAGCTCTGCGGATGTGCCTGGGAGTGTCCTGCTCAAATCAAGGCAATGCCTTGTAAAAGACAGCTGCAGTCCCTCACCTTCCTGACACTACCCTCGCACACTGCCTTGAGAATAAGGACAGAACAACATTGGCCATTCACATTTTAATTTTTAAGATATAAAACTCTGCAGTTCTTTTCCTAATTTAATGCTTTTACAAGTGTAAAACTATTTCTGAGGTTTTTAATTTACATATAGCTGCATTGTCTCAGTCTGAGCTATTTGTTCTGCAAGAACCACAGTTATTTTCTTCAAGGAACCATGCTGACTAGGGAAGGAACAATAGGAAGGAGCTTTCCCCAGTTAAACTCGAATGCCGTCCCACATATTGAGTGGAGTTGCCTGCCAGTGCCCTCAGCCAAGACCCTCTGAGCCTCCTGCACTACCAAGCCCTTTGTACAACTGACCTGACAAGAGTTGTTTCCTGTGGGTAAAAGGGTTTCAAAGCCATTTTGTGGAGCTTTTCTTTCCTCCTGGCTGGGCATTAATGTCATTTCCAAAATATAGGAAGTGTTCTAAAGGGGCCCGATGGCAGACCTGTAAACACCTTTCACTTCCAAACTGTAAATGCAAGTTCCTATCTTACTGGGCTCCCTTAGTCAGGGCCTGAGACAAGGAGTAGGCGCTGAGTTCTGGGAGATTTGAGGAAGTTGAGGAAGGACAGCTTACTGTGTATCAGCGAGATGCTGCGGGCTCAGCCCCTCAGGACTCTGCAAGTGGACAGGCACCTCTCAACATTTGTCCTGAGGTTGAGGCCTGGCTGTGTCTGCCACCCCCACTGCCAGCTGTGCCTGTTGGAAGCCTCAGGGATGCATGGGGCTGGTCAGAGACAGGAGGGAGGCTTTCTCCATGTGTGAGGTCACTCCTTGAATCCACAGCATGCTTCCACCATGACAGAAGTTGTGGGTGGGCTGAGAGGGCTAGAGCTCAGCTGGGTGAAATCAGAGCCATCCCACTGGTGACCTGAGCACTTGTTCCAGGTCCCCTCCTCACTGGCCTGGCTTCCACCATACATCTGTCAGCTGTGAGCACCAGGCTGCATGCTCCTTTCTGTGCCCTGTGCCCGACACAACACCCGACCGGCACCTGGTAGACACAGGAAGAGAGATAAGGGGAGGGAGGAGGGCAGAGAAAGATGGCTTGTGGTAGTTGCCAAAGAGGAGTCACATGACCCTGAGGGGAATTCCAGAACTAGCCGCAGCGCATGCTCTGTGGCGGAGCCTGGGGCAGTGTGCAACAGGGCACTCACCTCTGCCATGCTCCCAGGGGAAGACAGCCGTCATGACTCACTGCCAGGTGACGTGCTGTCTCCTCTGAGTCAGGCCCAACAGCAGCAAAGAGAAAGACAAGAAATGAAGACAGAGACTCTGGTGGGGCAAACAGACAATGCTCATGTCCAGGGTGGCCAAGCCTTGGGCCTGCAGCGGGTGTGCCTCCCGCTGTGACTCCCCCTGAGGGCAGGAGGGGTGAGGAGGTGGCAGCACAGACAGTGGGGAGGCAGCCTGTCCCTCCCGCCCACGTGTCTGAGTACACAACAGGTGCATAAACTGTGGCCACTGTGGAGCTGAGCTCCATCCCGCCCAGCCCCTCGCTGCTCTGCCACTCTGATCCAGGCTGCCACCAGATCCAGTGATGTCACCACACATGTCTCAACCAGGAAAAGTGTGGCTTTCCCTCAGAAGCCGACTCCACCCTGGACCCCGGGGGCCCAGTAGGCCGCTGGCCTTGTCTGATCCAGCCCTCGGGACAGGTGCCCTGTAAAGCAACCAGGAAACAGAACTGAAGGAGACTCAGATGACAGGGGCTGTGCCAGGCACAGGAAATGATGTGTGTCACTTTCACCTGTTTACAGGGTGCAAAGGACTCTCCATCTTCCCCAGGCCCTGTGACAAGCCCTCTGCATCTGTAATCTTAGGCTTGTCACAGGGCCTGGGGAAGATGGAGAGACATCTGGTACCAGGCTTTTGGTCTCACAGTCACCACAGGAGGACGCCAGCCCTGGTGGCCATCTGTGCCTTCACCAGATGCTGTTTCCAGGACCCACAGCACAGGACCCAGCTGGGCCACCTCAGCTCCTCGCCCAGCCTCTGTCTCTGACTTGCAGCCACTGTGACAAGCCAGGTGCACTATGGAGAGCACAACCAAAGTCTCCAAGCAGAGCCAGTTCTGGCAGCTCCATTTATGCAGGAAGACGGTGAACAGATGGGATGCTGGTCTCCCTGGAGTCCTAACTGAGGGGGTGTGGTGTGTGGTGTGCATGGTGCCTGCAGCCCCACAGTGCTAAGCTGAGAAAATCAGGCTTGGAGCTGGTGCTGGGTGGGGGTCCTGATGGAGGGGCTTGAGCTGAGGCTCCAGGTCTCACTGCCCTGGGTAAGCAGCCTGGGCTTGCCCAGTGCCACCTCTGGCTTGCTGTGTTGCTTGGGAATGTCACTGTCTCACTGAGTGCATGCTGAGCTCCACCGAGTTGGACACTGCTGGCCACCGAGTGGACTCCAAGCCTTGTCCCTGTGTTCGCCACCCACCCCCTACACTCTGCACTGCCCAACTTCACCCCTTCTATCAGGTCAGAGATCCCGTACCTCTTACCCACATGTGGATGTCAAGCTGCAGCGATTCCTGCTTCTGTCACACATGGCTCTGGTGGACCCAAACCCTGCAGGGTTGGCTGCACCAGCCTCGCCCACACCTTTCTCCCTTGGTGCCGCCCACCGCATTGTCTCCTCAGCCTGCACCGTCCACCTCTGGTCGAAGCTCCGTGCCTCTGTGGAGGGAAGGTGCTGGCACTCCTGGCATCCAAGTGTTTGCGATCCTCTGGAATTGGGGGATTCTCCTTGGATTCCTCTCTGGCTCGAAGCCCTGGCATCAGCCTGTGGGCTGAACAAGGAGAGGCCATGCCTGTCCCTTCCCTTCCATCATGAGCACAGGGCCTGATGGGCACAGTCAGAGAGTGCTTGCTGAGTGAATGGATGGATTTTAAGAATTAATTTGTGTTCTTGGCCGTAAAGAAGAGGACTGAACCCAGCACCTTTGCACAGAGCTGAATCCCTGGCACTTTTTTTCTGTCTTATTTTGAGACAGGGTCTTGCCAAGTTCCAAGTTCTCCAGGCTGGCATCAAATTTGTGATACCTCCATCCCAGCCTCTAGCATGCTGGGTGCACACCCAGCTCATGAATTTATTTTTAAAAGAATAATGAAACCAGAATTAGTTCTTCTGAAAAAGCATCTCCCCTGCCTGACCCTTCTTCTCTGTTGCCTCAGAGCAGCCAGCACCCAGTGCTACAAGCAGAGGAGAAGCTGCTGTGTGGTCCCAGGAAGAGAACAGACCCCTCCTTGGCCTGAGTCCTGCTCCCTCCTCTCTGCCCTGCCCTTCCTTCAGCAGGGGCACAGTGCCTGACCCAGGTGTCACAGCCTAACCAGAGCTTCATCTATGCAGAGTCTGTGGCCCATCTTTTACCTCAGTTTTCCTTCTAATCCTGCCTGTGGGCTGCTGGTGTTTGCTCCTCATTAAGGAGAAGAATGAAACCCAGGCCCCAGAGGAGGTGGCTCCCCTAGGTCAGACACCAGTGACTGCAGGGCTGGGACATCTGCATGGTGCAGTAAGACTCGGGCGTCAACCTAGGGCCGCAGAGTCTCCCAGCTCAGTGCTGCCCACGTCCCGTGGAGTTGATCAGGCTCAAGCTGCACATGTGAGCCACGCACTCTGCCAGTGGCATTCAGAGTTTCATGGTACCTAAAGAGCAGCTTCCTGTCATGCTCACATTAGCAACAGGGCTGAGAACTAGTGTTATCACCTCCCACCCCAGAGTTCCCCCAGCAGACGACCTCTGGGCACCCCTCTATGCAGGCCCTACCCCTTCTATTCCTTTATGCTCTGGGATTGTGCCCAGGGACAGGAGGGGACAAAAGAGGGACAGTCAGGATCCACGTGCTCACATGGTGGCCGGTAGCTATGGTTCCTTGGATGAAGCAGCCAGAGCAGCCTGTGGCTACCGCAGGGCTGGCATGGCACTGGGAGCTGAGGGCCTGGGAGCAGCTGGGCCTGAGGGAGAAAGAGGCCCCTCAATTCTTTTTTTTTTTTTTTTTTTTTTTTGTATTTAGGACAGGGTCTATAGGTTCTACAGTAGATCCAACTCATAGTGATCCTCCCATTTATAGCCTCCCAAGTGCTGGGATTACAGGCACGTGCTACCATGCCCAGTCTCAATCACTGTCTCAGCTCACCCTGGGGATCGTACTTCCAGTTCCTGCATCTGCCTAAGCAAGTGCTTTAATTTGCTGAGCTATTTGGCCAGGCCTATGCCCCTCAATTCTGACATCCATGACCCAGGGCCTTAAGTGGCCCACCACACTCTAAGCCTCAGCACCACGAAGAAAGGGACCAAAGGGGCCCAAGGGTCCTGATGTCTACATCACGTGGACTCTGAGGGAAGGAGTCAGGGTCACAGAAGAGCTCTCGCTGCTCTTGCTGGGCCCTGCAGTTGGCTTGGCACGGAACTTCCTGCATTGGTTCCCAGGCCGGAGGCAACGAACCAGGGGCTGTGCTGTGCAGCCTCGTGCCTGCGTCCCTTCCTCCAATTGTCTCCAGCTTCCTTTCCCACCTGCAGCTTAAGCCGCACACCCCACTGCAGGAAGCATCTTCCATGAGGCAGTCTTCATGTTAGCCACACTCCCCACCTCCTCCATCCAGAATGTCCCAGTGTGGTCCAGGGCCCGCCCTGCCAGCACACAGGCACAGCCAACAGGAACGACTCCTCTTTGGCAGGAAATGGTCAGAGAATGCTGCAGGCACAGACTCCAGAGGCCCGGCCAGGTCCACATTCCAGCCTGGCTTGCTGCCCCCAGTGTCTGTCCTGCACAAATGTAGAATAGCCTAGAGAAGGGTGCCAGATGGAGTCCAAGGCATGGAGGACACACACTGCAGTGAAAATGCATTTTTTAGAGCATTTGACTTAGTACTTAGTATGTACAGCTGGGAGTGACCAACCACAACTGGCCACAGGCCAAATCCAGCCTACCATCTGTTTTATAAATAAAGCTTTATTGAGACAAAGCAACACACATTTGTGGGCAGTCTCTGGCTATTTTCTTGCTATTACAGCAGCATTTAGGATCAAAGCATATGGTGAAGCTCAATCTTTAAAAATTTGCTGTAATACAAGACACATGGCCATTCATCCTCCTCAAAACCTTCCCCCGTCTTTCAGGTGAATGTTCTGGACATTTTGGGGGGGGCAGAACTGGGGGCTGACCTCTGGCCCTTGTGCTTGCCAGGCAAGTGTTTATTCTACTGAGCTATCTCCCTGGTCCCCTGTTCTGGGGAGTCACAAGAGAAAGTGACTCTTGTTCTGTCACTTTCTGAAGAGGCGCTGGAAGTACTCTATCCTGAATGTCTTAACAAGTTATGATTAAAAAACTTTTGGTGAATATTGCTGCCAAATGCCATCCTATGTGAAGGCAGCTCATGAAAACATAGCTGTCCCCACCCACCTTATTCAGTGCATCTGATCCTGTGTCACTTCTGGTTCTCTCCCCAAATCCAGGTGCGCATAAAAAGTCAATGTCCTGAATTTTTGTAGGACAAGGAGGCAGAAAGGACAGTGAACTAAAGACATTCACTCTGAACACACGGATCAAAGCAGAACAGTGACCTGAATCGGGCCTGGCTCCTGCCTCCTAGAGCACTGCTCAGTGCCAGCCTGTGTTCATCAGAACCCCGGGAGAGGGGCGCTGTGTCCCGTGAGCCCCCGGCTCCAGCCTCCCAACCCCTCCTGTGTGGAGCGCTGCCTCCACGGTGCTCAGAGCTATTTCAGGTGAGTGTTCTGGACAGAAAAAGCAGCTTCCTAAAAATAATTCTCAGTGGCAGTCGTGTGTCTGCTGGCAGGGACACGTCATCCTTCCGATAGGCTCTCTCACCCCACGGATGCCATCTGCCCTCCCTGGACTGCAGGGATGAGACAAACTTCTCTCCACTGGGAACAGTCCTTTCTGATCCTGCAGGGTCCAGCAGCTCTGGCAGTGTTGTCACCCAAGTAGGACTTTTGAGGGGTGGCAGTGGGGAGGTGACATGGCTCTGGATGCTGTTTTGCTCAAGAGAGAGAGGAGCCACTGCCCAGATCTTTGGGGAAACTGGGGTTTATTTCACAAGGCTTTTTCCTCAGAGCTCCACAGTAAAGTCAGCGTCTTCCTGTAAGAACCACTGCTTATAGTTGGGATACAAAGGGCCAGCTGCTGGACTTGGGGCTGTGCTCTAGAACCTAGAGTTGGGGAAACCTTGGTTGTGCATAAGACGAGCCCCTCAGGGGACCCTGAGGTTTGCATCTAGAACCAACAACCCTATGGAGACAGGGAGGACAGGGCTTTGGAGCTGCGGATAGTCAGTGCTCTCACCTCTAGCAGTTCAAGGACAAACCAGGGGGTGTGATGTTGGTTGGGCAGCAATCATGGCCATTTCACAAGGACACCTGGGGCTTGGGGAGGCTAGGCACATTGGGCAGGAACCAGGCTGGCACCTGGGCTGAGGCTCATGCTGCCCCCATGCTGTGCCACATTGCTTCTCATGGGGACGAGAGGCACCTGGAAATGACCTGAAAGGCCTTGCTGCTGGCATGGGCCTTGGGGCCCACCCCGAGCAGAGAACACTGTCCTCCTCTTGGATCCAGGCTCCCCTGCCCCCATCTCTCTGCTGAATCTCTGATGGCTCTTTTTTCTAAATCAGGGGCAATTGCAGCCCTCCTCTACCAGTTCTTCCTTCCTTCTCATTCTTTCCCTCCCTTTTTCCCTGTACCCCTCCCTCTCTTCCTTCCATCCCTTCCTTCCCTTTCTCCCCCTTCTCTCTCTTCTTCCAATCCCACCCTCCTTCCTTCCCTCCCTCCCTCTCTTCTTCCTATCCCACCCTCCT
>PVKA01005115.1:0-37855 GCA_004027165.1 Ctenomys sociabilis
TTGCAAATAAGGAGAGGAAAAGGAACTGAAGGGAGGGGAAGGTAATGGGAAAGAAAGAAGAATCAAGGTATTTCATGCACAGGAACAAATTACTTCTGACAAATATTATCACATGTACACTTAAAATGTTAAACAATTCATGTAAAAAATGAAAACAGGGCTGAGGAAATAGCTTTGCAGTCTAAGAGCCTGCCTGATAAACGCAAGGTCCAGGTACTGCATGCTATGCTGACCCCTGCACTGGCCACCAAAACCTGGCATGGTGGTACATGGCTGTAATCCCAGCACTGTGGAGGCTGAAACAGGAGGATCACTGCAAGTCTGAGCTGCATAGTGAGTCCCTGTGCCAAATAAATAAACAAATTTTTAAAATAAAAAGGAAAGGTAGAAAGAAAAATATCAACTATAATATCTATAGGCATGAAGTTATAAACCACTGATATTTTTATCTTCATTGTACTTTTTTCTAAATTGGCAAAACGGATATATCTTATATTTGTAGCCATCACAAAGATACAAAGATAAGAATATTCTGAGGGACCATATGAACAAGAAGAGCACACAAGGAAAATCATGCTGCAGGACAAATGGCCTGCTCTCCAAAGTAAATCAGTGTCATGAGAAAGAACAGTGTGTGGGAGCTGGTCAAGATTAAAAGAGAATTAAGATATTTAATAAATATAATAAGGATCACTCATTCAGTATTGGCTTTGGAGAAAAAATTCAGAAATTTAGGGGACAATGGGAATTCAAAAATGAGACTATCAGTTTGTATTAATAAATTTTATTGGTATAAATATGGGTTTGAGAATGTTCAGTAAAGAGTCAAGTCAGAGGGAGACACGTAGGCTTAAGAATTTAAAAGTAAGGGCCAGCCAAATAGCTCAGCTGATTAAAGTACCTGCTTAGGCAGAGGCAAGGGCCCAGGGTTTGTGCCAGTCCTGCCCTCTGGGCACAATGAGACATACACTCAGACAGTGATTGAGACTGGGCATGGTGGCGCATGCCTGTAATCCCAGCACTTGGGAAGCTGATAATAGGAGAATCACTGAGTCTGACCTACATAGTTAGACCCTGTAGACTATGTAGCATTACTTATAATAATAATAAAAAGATTTTAAAAGTAAAATTTCATGAAAACTATAATTTATTTAAAGTGACTCAGAAAAATAAATGTATATATGCAAAGTAGATAAACCAAAATATTTATGATTACTAAAGCTAGATCTTAGCCAATTATCTTTTTCTTGTTTTTCTATTTTCATCATAAAAATGTTAAAAATCTTAGAATCTTCAGCAGTTTTGAAAGAAACATACACTTAGCATCTATAGTCAATTAAGTCTAAGCTTATAGTTACTTTAGTAACTAAGGCTGAGAAATATCCAAATTTGAATACTGAGACAAGAATAAAAAAGAATAATTATTAAAACAAAGAATTCACCAGGTACAATGGTACATGTCTGTAATTCCTGCCCACACTCCAGGGGGCTGAGGAAGGTGTATCGCTGCAACTTTGAGAGTATAACAACAATAATTATAGTGGAATTTATAAAAATCTAGTATAGTTGAGTGTTATGGTTTGTATCTAGTTGTCCCCCTAAAGTCTCATGTAAATAATGGAGCAGTCACCACTTGAGGGGCAGCGAATGGCTCGAGGGACGGGGCCAGAGGACCTGGGTGAGGCTTGGGGGTGGGCCAGAGAGGCACGAACCATTAAAGTGACTAGCCTGTGGTTTCTCAGAGATGTGGATAAGGTCATCCTGGACACAGCAGTGCCCAGCCTGTCCTCCAGTGTCTTGAAACCTTCAGTAACTGTGAGCTAAATAAACCTTTCCTTCCCTCATTTTGAGTGTCAGGTATTTGTCCCCACAACAAGAGAAGAGTAATAAAAAAGAGTTATAAAAAATTGGGAACTGTGAGAGAAATTGGGTTTCTGATAATAAAACACAAACAGGAAAACTGAGAATGAAAAAGGTTGCAAATGTTCCTTCTTTTAAAAAGACAGAAAAAAATATAAGTCACAAATTTTATAATTAACTACTATTTGGAATATAAATAACAAACTTTTCTTACACAGTAATAAAAATAACCCATTTTAATAGACATTTCACCAAAATACAAATATGAATGCCTGAATATGAAAGTATGTTCAACATCATTAGTTTTCAAAAACTATACACACAACATACACACAAATGCAACAAATCATTTAGAATAGAAGTGAAGGGCTGGCAAGATAGCTTGGTGGACTAAGCACCTGCCTAGCAAGTGCAGGGACCGGGGTTCAATCCCTGGTAACACATGCTACACTGGCCCCGCCCCTGGGCGCACCAAGCCAGCCACTAAGACTGGGTGTGATGGCACACACTTGTAATCCCAGAGCTTGGGAGGCTGGAAATAGGAGTATCACAAGTCTGATCTGTATGGTGAGACCCTCTACTAAATACATTTTTTAAAAAATGAATAGAAGTAAAGAAAAGAAAATAACAGCAATGGAGAAGTCAGTGTCATTAGTATATAGGTTTTATAAATAAGCAAGAATAGAAATACTATACCTGAAAATACTGTTTTATACCAATCACCATGTTTATTAGCACAGAAAATGGCATTCCTAATAGCAATTTAGACCAATAGGTTAAAGGAGTCTGATTTTTATCTGCCAATCATTTAGCACAAGTTAAAATTAAAATTTTTTTAACTTTTAATACTCTTATTTACCAGGTTATTCTCATCTTCAATATATTTCCTTGCTATAAGACCTGTGAACCTTTAAAACTATCCTAGTGTATTTTTATCAGTTTAACTTCTTTGATTCCCATTAGATTGCAAGACCCTCTGTTCACTGTCAACTGTCACACTTCACAGTTTGGCAGCTTACACCAAAGGGCTGCTCATTTGTTGCAATTACTGAAAAATGTAAAGGTGCTCATGAGCAGTCATCTGATATAGTAGTACAGACCCAAGGTCAGAGGCAAGATAGCAGACCTTAAAATTCTACAAATTTAAGAATATTCTAAGTAAAAACCACTGAAATTGTGTTAATTACAAATACAGTGAAGTATATACAAAGAATAAACTTTTACCTTCTCTGGTATTATTTTCTTCACTCATTTATCTCAAGGCTGGGAATGTGCTTTCTAGCAATTTATGTAATTATCTTAACAAATTTATTTAACAAAATGTGGTAGGTACTGTGTGGTATTCATCACCCATTCACACAATAAATATCAAGTACTTGTTGTATGTCAAGAAAAGTACAGCAGTAAACAAAAGATATGCTGCATTACAATGACATGGCCCCTTTTACTTTCATTTCTTAGGATCTTTTCAATAAAAATAATAGTTGTCATAAAGTAGTTCCTCTCATAATGTCAAATTCATCAAACTCTACAAAACATCTTATGTTGCTAAATAGAAGCAGAGAGGATTCCACTTACAGCATTAACTCACTATAATTCTAGACTATCTCCAGAGAAAATATCAACAAAGTCATAAAAAATCAATATAAGTATTTCTGCAATACTGTTTCTATTTTGATAAAAAGCCCTAATAATGTGATTATGTGTATAACATTGGTGTGTGAACTACAAATGCATATTTATTAGTGCATATGGACATGATATGGGCATTTAACTGTGTGTGCCACACATAATTTTTTAATGAAACAAAGAACTTAAGAATAGATTGTTGCCACTGTCTACAGCTCATCATTCTGAGTCACATTTCTGGGTAATTTGGTTATTTTCAATTTATTTTAGGAACAAGCAGAGCAATTTTTATACCATGCTGTTCCAGTCACTCTAGGGTGATGTCAACCTGTCATCACTACAGCAGCTGCATGGTAATAACTTCCTGGTAGTACATGATTCCACTGTAAGTGCAATGCACTTTTCCCCACAAAATTGACTTGTAATTTCTTTTGAAATTTACAGTTACAAAAAAAAGGACCAAAAAAAGATGAGACATATATATTAAGAAGTAATTTAGCTGGCACAGCCTCTAAACCATAATAAATGGGTAAAACACTTGATTTCTCTAACCTCCATTTTCAATAACTACAGTGAAGGGAAAAGGGCTGCTGGATTATCAGATCTAGCTTGCTATAACTTCAAGACCACTACATGAAAATAAGCCATTGTCATACAATGTATTATAAAACATAAATAGAATTTTCCTCACAATTAATATAAACTAGTTTGATTCTGTACAGATTAGAGAAACAGCCAATAGAAAAGTAAGCACCAATTTCCAGATTCAATACTGTCTTCCACAGTCATGAGACAATATGCACGTGTTGAGTGGGTAAAATAAAACTTTTAACAATTATGATTGTTTCCTCTAGTGATAACTTACTCACACAAATCAACCTTTATGAGGACTGTTTATCCTTTAAAATGTGATGGTTATCAACTTTTCTACAGTGTTTACAGGGAATGCCAGGCATGGTAACACATGTCTATAATCCCAGCACTTGGTAATCTGAGGCAGGAGGATCACTAAATTCAAGGCCAGCCTAGGCTACATAGTGAGTTCAAGGCCAGTCTGCACTATACAGTGAGACCCTGTCTAAAAAAAAAAAAAAAAAAAAGGTATTTCAAAGTATAAAATCAGTTTCATCTTACATGAACTAGAAACACCCCCATATTTTTCTAGTTTGTTAGCAATTTTGAATCCATTCAAATATGTAAGACATGCTGTAAAATATCAAAGAAGAATTTCTATAACTATCTAACCAACTCATCATTACAAATTACATGATCCTAAAGACCTATTCGGTGGTAATAAACGTATGGCATACATGCCATAACCAACTATTTGTATCACTGAAAGCTCTAGAAAGTTCACCATCACTGACTTATGTCCTCACCTGGCCAAACCAAGACTTCAATACATTTCTAGTAAATAGGCCCTGGACACTGTTCAAAATCTGATCCTTACAGTAGAATTACTTTAAAGATTTGTTAGCCAAATTCATTTACAATCTCCTCCAAACACGTTATTTAGTGTTCAAATTACTACTAGAGAAAATTCTTCAATACTATTTCAACTATTTTAAGACATTCACTGTTAGGCCAATATAAACTGTTCTTTGATAATAAGCTTTAAATTTTGTTAAACATACTTAGAAGTAAAAATGTTAAGACAATAGAAAATAATATCTACCACTGGGAATTGCTATGAAAAGTTTAGTAACATTAAAGCTTCTCAGATAACATTATAATCAAATCCTACATATTTAAAGTTCACTGTCTTTAATTCCTTCCTAACATGGCTCATAGAAACTAGCTCCAACAATATATTTGTGGACACATGAAATTATTTTTCAGTAAGCCACTGATCTCAAGTGACAGTTGAATATGAAATATAAAAGAAGCAGTACTGTCTTCCTTTGTTTATGCCTATTTTGACTGTGAGCTGCATTCATACAAATGTATCTATCTGAAAAATGCAGAAATAGACACAGGAATGGAATAATCTAGTCATCATGCTTCAAATAGTTCTACAACTACAACATACAAACAAGCCCATGTGTTAGCTAAAGGGGATGTAACTTACTTAATGCAATACAGCTAGTTCAGGAAAGTGCACAAGGGTAAGACTCTAAAGCCAGTAAGGTAAACATAGCCTATAGCTGTAAGAGACCCAGTATTGCCCATTTTTCTGTGTACAGTTTAATCTCTTCATAAATCCAAGCCAGTCAGCTCTTTCTCCAAATTTTGAACATTTCTTCTATGGAAAAACTAGATGGAGTCATTGCCTTGCATGTAGCACCCATGATGTTTTAAAGATGTTTCTTATTGGTGAAAAACAAGCATTCTTTGCTCATTTTTCTCCCTGGTTTGGTGTTAGTTTCAAATTTAGTTGAATTCCAGTAAGATATATACAGGCTCTACTGAACAGAATAGCCATCTGAATGTTCACTCAATGAAACTTATGGAAGAAACTGAATATGAGGGAAGTTCTGACTGGTGAAAGGGACTGAGATAAAGACAAAGAAGGAACCTTCCTAGTGGAGGGAATTTCAACACCAAGAACAGCGCTAGTGGGCCAGGCAGTTAGCTCAGTAGAATAAGTGCTTGCCTGGCAAGCACAAGGTCCTGAATTCAATCCCTGATACCACAAAGAAGAAGGAGGAGGAGAAAGGGGGTTGGGGGGGAGATAAGTGGGAGGAGGAGGGGGAGGAGGACAGTGCTAGTAGTGAAAATAGAAAGCACGACAGAAGAAAGAATGGGAGGAAGTACAAACACTGAAGACACTTGAATATTATTTTCTCAAATTGTGTGAAAAATGAAATAGGGAAATGTAGTGATAGCTTTAAAGAAAGATAGGGTCCAAAGAGATTTTATTCTTGTTATTGTAGTTCTACTTTTCCTTAGGTGCTGATAAATAATGCAGTGTTAAAAAAAATATTACTTTTACATTCTTTCTCTGATGTTTGTCTGGTTACTGAACTACAATGTGTTGCCAAGAGGACACAGTGTCCAGCAAATCATATCTGTTTCTATAAAAAGATCAGAAAAGAAAAACATCAAGGAGACTATCTGATGAGATAAACCTGTTTCCTTAAAAAGAGGCTGCTTTAACTTTAACAAAAACAGTATGTGTCAGAAATTTTAAACTAGGTTTTTAGGCATATAGCATTTCAGGTAATTTCTTCTTAGTAATTATAAAAATAAAGTTAAAAAATAAGAAAAAGTTTTCATCATGGTCCCTCTATGTGTAGTAGCTAAAAATGATAACGACAACTCATACAGAAGTCCAAATTTCTAATATAAACACTACACAAAGTTCTCTATAATTGGTATTATATGAGTAAAACAAAAATGTCATGTAAGAGATAAGTAATCTAGGCAGAAACATTTTTAAATGAAAAGATACCAGAAAACTTCTTTATGCCATTAAAGGCTAAACAGGTTAGGAAAGCATACTTTACTTAGAACAAAATTTTCTATGAGCAAATGTTTTATAATAATCCCTCTAATCCTCTGCCCCCCCCATCAAAAACAAAACAAAAATTAACATAACAAATCTCTTGGTTCTATTTAAGTTCATCTAACAAGTCGTTAATGTGCCAATTCTGCTGTAGAGTAGAAAATAAGTGAAGAGCTAAGTCGGCCTGTAACTGCCTTTTCTTTTGTCCTAAAAGGCAAGATAAATATTATGAATGCCCTCGTCATACCAATTTGCCTTCCTCAAACAAAATACATTTATAACCACCATTCACAAAAGCAATCTGTAATGTCAACTGTAAAATATAGAATAAAATATTTAGGACACCAATTCCCTTTTCACTTGCAATTTAATTTTTTTTTTACTAAAAGTCATGCAAATAGAGAAGTGATTACTAAGAGTATGCTTCCAGTCAACGTACACAAATATTTAACAACTATTCTATGTACATGTGCATGTACATTTGAAATAAGTGTGTTTTTCCTACTTTACAGGAAAAGAAGCTGATGATCTCCAAAGACAAGTAAGCTACCCAGTTTTGAACTTCATACTGTGTAGTTAGCCACTGTGGATGTACAGCAGAAAGTGTTCCACCAGAACTGACCCTACGTTTAAAAGTTCAACAATATATATTTTAATTTGTATTCTTTAATCATAAATTATAAGTTGCTTACTAATTTTTAAAATATTAGCACGTAAATTATTCCAAAGTGAAAGTTACCTCAGCTCATTAAGACACATTCTGTTTTAGAAAATACTTACACTCACCATTTCTATCACATTTAAAGTGATACAAATTTCATCTGTACTGAGTGAGAGGTGCTTCATCCTTTATATTTTTAGAAATTGTTTTCTTTCAATAAGTATACAATAATTTCTTCAGATGACACAGATAATTTGTCTGACTCACTATAAATTGCATGTTTCAAAATACAAATAAGAAAGACTATTTCAAATAAAAATAATTCCTACCAAGAAGCTGTCTCTCTAAAACTTGACTTTACAAATCAATTCTTTAAATTATATTTCACTACTCTTTAACAAATGTTGTTCAAAATCAACAGATGTTTTATGTTGATGACATAAATTACAAAAGCAATGCATATGAAATCACAATGTTCTGTAAAATTTTTCATCCAGAAACATATACGTATGTGAACACTGAGCATAAGTAGTAATCTCACAAATACAAGCATATACAGACTAAAGCTTAAAAAGCTAAAACAGATTTGTTTTAGTTTTTTAAGCTTAAAACAACTGATTTCATAGTTTTCCTTTAATAAGTAAATTAAAGAGACACATTTAGTGAAAGAGTATCCTACAAGACAAAAACTGCCAGTAGTTTTGGAGAGTCTAATAAACACAGCTTTGATGCCTTCTGGAAATATACAGGCTTAATGGAGGTACCAGCATTCTACCAGTTGCTGAGACAGGTGCTTCTGTCAGTCAGCTGCATCAGAAGCATATTCTAAAGATTACAAATTAAACTCTATTCAGAAACCAATTGCTGCCTATCATTTGACTATGATCATCTTTTTAAAAATAATAAAACAATCATCAAAAAAGGAAGAGTCCCCACATCAACTCTAAATCAAACACACCTCCATTTACTAATTGCTTCATTGACTTAATTAGTTCTAACATTATCTGGTATTCTTTATATTAAACTCAAAGCGTCTATTGCCTGGATTCATGAGTCATATAATCCCCCCATAGGCTATTTCTGAATTATCTCTGTTTACTAGAAATATATGAAAAAACTTCTGAGAAACTTGGGGAAATGAGTTATGCTACCCCAAATATAAAGTAACATTTTCATTGTTGCAGTCGCCAAATTTTGACCACACTAATCATAAGTTTGCAGAAAACATGACTTGAGAAGGCATTCTTCTGCACAGCATATATATTTGTCCTTTCATTAGAACTCCTAGTCCCCACCACCAACACACACATTTCCCTGCATATTTTGTGCTATGACCATGATATCCAACCTTCTTCAGTGTTTAGAACACTCACAATTAACAAATATGAAAAATCATCAATGTTTCTGAGTCTGGGAAATTATAACAAAAATTATTCTGAAAATTTATGAAATTGCTCTGGTACAAAGTGCCAAACAAATTACTTTAAATATACTTAAGAACACACATAGAAAGTAAAAATATATTTAAGGTTCTTTTAAAGATTTTTCCATTTTTTCAGTGTTTTAAATTAACAATGATTCGTAAAGCTCAAGTAACACTATGTTCTACCATTTTTTTAAAAAGTTGCTTTCATTCAATTGCACATGCCTATGACCTCCACAATGACCTCTACAAGAGCAGTTGTGCACTTTACCACGGTGCAAATCCTCACAGACAAGTTGAACCTGTTCTTTTTGGCACTGAGCCTTTGCGCTAAACACACAGCTGAGATTTATTATAGAAGGGGAACTAAGGGGCATTATTTCACAACATTTATCCTTCACATATAGCCAAGTATAATCTTGTACAACCTTTGAGAGCTCTTAAATAAACAGATCTTCTCTTAATTACACAAAGAATTTCTTATTTGCCAATTATATGGCATATTAAGATTCATTTTACAATAGGAAAAAACTAGGCCCAACACATATGTACTATGAGTTGTAAAAATCAGTCTTTTAGTAGTTACTAAAACAACTGTAATACTTTTAATCTTCAGACCTTAGTATAGTTACCTGCCTTGCTGTATTAATAATAAAAACCTATCTTGAGGGAATCTATACTTATAAGAAAATAAGTTTTAAAAAATTCTTCCTACAGCATTCTTATAGATCTTCAAAAGATTTCAGAAACTTTACTTTTCTATTGTTTTATATTTTCTTTTTATTTCAGAGTTCAATTTTAATTCAATTCTTTCCAATGGCATTTTAAAAACACTGCAATCTCACACTTTTGAGCTGGACTCTGATATGCAAGACTGCTCTACCAGGCCACTTCCTCAATTCAACAGATCTGATACTCTGGGGGAAGGAGGAATTACTTAAGTTCCAACAAGTATGTCTAATAACAGGAATTGCTACACTATTTGCTAATGATTCAGCTTCAACACTCTCTTGTTGAAAAATAAATTAACATTACTTTCTTTCTTAAAGTCAGATGGGACAGTAGATTTTGTTGATTCTGGTGAATAATTTCTTGCTCTAAATACCTCTACTTTTTTCATTAGTATCAAGTATACAAACAATTGAAAAATGGCTGCAAACCCTTTTCCAAAGAAACTTTTTAAATGTTAGTTAAATATTAAACTATTTTTATGGGAAAAATAAATCTAATGATACAGGTATATTCATCCAATCGCAAAACACACTTTATTTTCACTAAAAAAGAAACTTTTTTTGGGGGGGGGGAAGGGTCTACAGGGTGTTTAGGATCTCACTATTAGATTGGACTAGTAGTGATGTGCCTGTTTACAGCCTCCCAAGAGCTGGGATTACAGCATGCACTACCACGTCCAGTCTCAATTAAGGTCTCAGGGTTGGGGCAGGCATGGCAGGTCCAGGGATGGAACCCCCGGGCCCCTGCACCTGCTTACAGGTGCTTTAATCCACTGAGTTGTTTGGCCGGCCCTTAAAAAAGAACTTTTCATTAAAAATTTAACATTTTAAGCACTAATCATATGATTCCCATTCTTAGAATATTTTAAATAATTTACATCCCTAATACTTTCTTCCTCTGGGGAATACAGATACAAGTTTATGAATTATGACGTTATTTTGATTACTAAACCAAAAACTGACATCTGAAAAATTAGCATTTATGTTCATAATATTAATATACCCTATGTAATAACCATAAACCATAGATCAGACATGTTTAAAAACCTCAAGACCTGATCTTACAATGTGTTCTCACAAAACGTGAACAATGGTGGTATTTTTAAAAGGCCTAAGGCCTCTAATTCATTTTGAAATACATATGCTTCAAGATATCCACAGTATCTAAAATTCTTGATGAAGTCATAAGATAACTACAGGTTAACCTCCAAATAACTTAAAACAGCTGTAAGAACAATTCTAGTCTCCATTTGTTTTGGTTCCTCACACTCAATAGCTTCCCCATCAATGTCTTCCTTCCAGCAAGAACACAAGCATTTGTTCTATGTGGCTAAAATTTTCCTGGTATATAATGCCCTTAATATTAAAAGCTTGGACTTTAAAGTTCAAAAAGCCAAAGTCCCAGTCTACTTTGACCAAGCTTGATGTTTTGGGGTTTTTTTTGTAAAGGACATTTTGCCTATTAACATATTTATAAGAAAAATAATTGTACTGTGGATTCTGCTGTTCTATGGAAAGGAGCAGCTAATGCTTAAGGTATTTTATCTTCTTTTCCATCTTTGTTATTAATTTCTTATAACTTTTTTCTCTCTTTTTCCAATTTTACATACATATATCTGGTAATAAGAACAACTGAGTTGAAGACAACACTATGCAATACAACAAATACTGTCAAATTCGTATTATTTTGTGTAGTGAAACTCTATCATTTCTAATTTGCTATTACTATTTTTTATTCTCTTAAATATAAAAATAAATCAGTAAAAAATAAAACATTTAACCACAGGTTCAAATTCTAAGTAAAAAAGGGCTGACCAAATAGCTCAGTGGATTAAAGTGCTTGCTTGGGCAGACACACAGGCTGGATTTTGATCCCCAGGATTGCCCTGCTAGCCCAGCCCTCACCCCTGTGGCACACTGAGATGGCAATTGAGACTGGGAGTGGTGGTGCATGCTTGTAATCCCAGCACTTAGGAGGCTGTAAACAGGAGGATCTCTACAAGTCTGATCTACGCAATGAGACCCTGCAGACCCTGTTCTAAATCCAACAACAACAACAAAAAAAAATCAAATAACAGAAAATGTATTTAAAGGACATAGTCAATTGCCTACAAAATGTAATAAATTATTACTATTATCTCTTCACTATCATCAGCATCATAATCAAGGATGAAGGGGAGGTAGAAGAATATTTGTATCATCTCCACAGACAGTATTTAAAATTATAACCATGTAAAATCACTACAGGCAATCATCCACATGAGATATAGCCTTTAAAAAGTCTGTATGCTTTTTGGCCATGTGTGATGGTGCACACCCAGAATCCAAGCACTCAAGGCTAAGGCAGGATAATCAGAGTTGAAGGTCATCTGGGCTACATAGTGCAAAAGCGCTACTTGCATGAGTGCCCTTCAATTATTTTCTTCCCATACCCATATATTTCCCTCCACCCAGAATGAAAGAGATAGAGACACACAGACAATAGACAGACAGACAGAACAGAAGAATGAAGATGTATTTTGTATACCAACTTTCCATGACAATAATTATTATGTACTTCAAACATATACTAACTTTATTTTATTTTTGGGGGGGGGGACACAGAACTGGGGATTGAACTCAGGCCCTCACACCTGCCAGGCAAGCGCTTATTCTACTGAGCCATCTCCCCAGCCCCAACATTTACTAATTTTTAAAAAGCTATGTTAAAACATTTTCTACCAGAAAGTGTTGTGATGGTATAATCCCAGACCGACAATATGGATAAACACATCAATTAACTTAAAATTAATCTCCAGCCCTAGCAAATACACAGAAGGGAAAACAAAAGTTTACTCTTTCCTGGGAACAAGGCTGACCCAAGACAAAACTTTTAAATTTCTTAGATTTTAGCTCTTCATTGTCTTTCCTAAGGATATGATCTTAACAACACACTACTACTGAGCTCCTAATTGGAAACACTCCACACTCAAACCTACTATGGACTCTCATGCACTCCCTGATCTTAAGTCTTCAACTGGCACCTACTATAATCAAAACTCCTTAATTTTAGCAAAGTGTTAGGAGCATGATTTTACTTAGTGGGCCATCTGGTTTTTATTATAATTTTTTGAAAGGGCATTTGTAAAAAAAAAAATGATTTTCTTGAGCAAAATACAATGCAGTTGATTCCAAAGGACAGACATAGTGCTATTCAATCATTATGCATCTTCTTAATGTTTGCATATTTTTAGAAAGTGGCAACAGAAACCATCTGGGCCAAATTGGAAACAATTAAAAATCTTTTGCTCTTTAAAAAAAAAGCAACCATGGAAGAACATTAGCCATGGCCCTCCACCATCCCAAGGCACTGGGCCGCAACAAGGGTCACAAGGTGACTAAGAATATGAGCAAACCAAGGCACAGCCACCGTCACGGATGCCTCACCACATCAAGTTCGTGGGGGACATGATGCAGGAGATATGTGGCTTTGCCCCCATATGAGTGGCACACCATGGAGCTGCTCAAGATCTCCAAGAACAAATGCACCCTCAAGTTCATCAAGAACAAAGTGGGGATGCCCATCCACACCAAGAGGAAGCATGAAGAGCTGAGCAACATGCTGGCTGCCATGAGAAAGGCAGCTGCCAAGAAGGACTGAGCCCTCTGGAATAAAGCTTTGCAGAAAGTTAAAAATTAATTAAATAATTAATTTAAAAAAGCAAAATCTCAAAGAACACTAACATTTTCCACAATTTCCTGTAACTTCAGGAATTGCATAATAAGGATCAGGAAGATCACAAACACTCTGGATTATTTGAGTGTCTACACAGCTAATGAAGTTCAGGAAATCTTAAAAGTACAAAAGATATTAAAGGTTATCTCCAAACCTACTAATAATTGGGTATTTTAATATTCTCTTCAATATCCTTGCCTGCTCCTAAACTAACAACCTACCAAGATTGGTCAAAACCTCAAAAGAATCTCCAGATATGTCTTAGCCTCCAAAGAAATCCATTAAGGTATGCATCTTAGAAAAACAGAGTGTCCAACACAAAGTACAAATACATAAATACTTAGGCAACTTCCTTAACTATAGCAAGTGAGTCAAGAAAGTTTCAGATTGCTTCACAAATAAGAGTCCATTAAAGGCTCTGATTTACTTTCCATTCTGGTTTTCTGCTCTCAATAACCTACAGAGATGGCCAGAGCAATAGTGATTCATGAATTTAATTTGTTTTACAAAGTAGATCCTTGGGAAGTGGGAAGGAACTTAACAGAAAAGTTAAAGCTACATTATTATTGATTTGTGTGATATTGCCAGGGTGCTGCAAAGAGCTTGTATCCTAATACCTAGGTTATTTTTCTGATATTACCAATTGTGTAGTTCATTCCCAGAGAACTGGGTGCTAGGCCAATGACACTGCACCCCCTTATTTAACAAGATGACTTAATTCACTGAAAAACATACTACCTAAAGAGATCTCTATGCTAGTAACAGATTTTTTTGTACTATAAGGAACTACATAACTAAGCATAAAGCTAAACAAACAAAAAACAACAGAAACATGAGGAGATGAGGCAAAAAATTCTTCCCAGAATTCCACCTTCCCCAAAGCCAACCTACTGAGCATTGAGGGAAAGAAAAGCAAAAGTCACACACTGGAATTATTCAAAAGGATAACAGAAGGAATTAAAAACAAATCAATTATAGGGCTGGCCAAATAGTTCAGCGGATTAAAGCACCTGCAAGCAGCCCCAGGGGTCAGGGTTCAATCCCTGGGCCTCCCATGCCAGCCCCACCCCCAGGGCCCTGTAATCCCAGCTCTTGAGAAGCTATAAACAGGTGGCTTACTATGAGTCTGATCTAGTAGTGAAACCCTGAACACCTTATTTACCCTTTCCTAAAATAGAAAAATAAATCAATGAAGTGTTCTGTAGGTTCATAGAAGCTATAAATAGTCAGATAATGGAGATAATAAAAGATAAGATAGAATACTGAAGACAATAATAAAAAGCTAGCTGAGGGGCCAGGGAGATGGTTCAGTAGAATAAGCACTTCCCTGGAAAGCCCAAGGGTCTGAATTTAATCCCTTGTTCTGCCCAAAAAAAAAAAAAACCTAGCTGAGATAATTACCAAACAATTAGTGTCCATGAAAAGGTTGCAAACAGAAATCCAAGAAATTAAAAATTACGTTAAAAGCATGGCCAGCTGAAATGATGAATGTAAGAACAGAAAACAAGAATCAGAAGGCAAAGATACTTTCAGCAATTACTCAGAGATGTCTTAAAAACAACAATAAAATATGAATATTGGATCCAATAGCTAGTAGATGGAACAAACAGACTAATCTGAGACTAAATGGAATAGGTAAAAAATTAGAAAACAACAAATAGAGCATAGAAGACCTATTTACATAAATGATGGCACAAAACATCCCAAATATTGGGAAAGAATTAAATGTACAGTTAGGTGAGCTATCAACTAGCCATGATAAAAATATAACGAACCCATGTCATAGCATAGAAGTCTAACACAGGACCAGAATCATAAAAGCTATCAGAGAAAAGCAATGAATCACTTATAAATATAAACCTATCAGAAGTACAGCAGGCTGCTCAACAAAAACCTTAAAGGCAAACCTTAAACCTTAAAGGCAAACCGCCTTAAAGGCAAAGAGCTTGAAGTCTTTCACAAGACCAGGAGATAACAACTTCCAACCCAGACTTATATATCCTGTAAAACCTTCAAAATTGATGGGAATAATAAGATCTTTCCATAACAAACACTACCACAAGAAATTCAAGACCACCAAACAGTACTTCAAGAAATTTTGCAGGATAACCTAAAGGAGACAATGAAGTCAAAAATGCCAAAAAAGTCTAATGGAATGAACACACCAGGCAGGGTGAGCAATTAAGCAGAAGAGTGGGTGTTAGTGAGTCAGCAACAGGAAAAAAATGCAGTAACAGGAATAGGTCAGTAACTTTCAGTATTCTCAATGTAAAAGATCTTAATTGCTCAATCAGAAGACATAGATGGGCAGAATGGATCAAGGAACAATACATAACACACAAGAAAAACATTTAATCCAAAAGAAATACATTTAATCCAAAAGAAATACACTTCCTAAAAAATTAAAGGATAGAAAACCATATTCCACATAATAATAACCTATAGAAAAGCAAGAGTACCCTAATTTTAGGCAAAGTGGATTTCAAGCCAAAACTTGCCAGAAGAGGCAAAGGTCACTACATATTCTTTAAGGGAATAATTCAATAGGTATAGAAAAAATATATATTTTATATATATATATATATATGTATATATATATATATACATATATATATATATGCAACAAAAACTAGCTCAACTAACTGCATAAAACAAAATCACATAAACACCAATATACTCAATACCCGACTGTCATAAACAGATCAATTAGACATGCCCCACAAAAAAAACCAACAGAAGTATGAATTGACCCAAACTTTCAAACAAATGGATCTAATACATATCTACAGAGCTCCATCCAACCACAACAGAATACACACGCTCAAGTAAATGTAAAATAATCAAAAGTAGCCCATGCATGTTATCAGATTGTAGTACAATGGAACTAAAAACCACAGAAATTATGCGAACACATGGAAATTAAACAATATCCTCTTAAATAACCAAAAGTGACAACAGAAATCAAGGAAAACATTAGAAAGTTCCAAGAATCAACTGACAATGCCAATCCAATATACCAACCAGAACCTATAGTATACAATGAAGACATTGCTAAGAAGACAGTTTATAGCTGTGAAGGTTCAGATCATAAAAAGAACAAGTCTAAAAACTACCCAAATGATGCATCTCAAGATCCTAGAAAACAAGAAAAATCTGAATTAAAAGCTAGTATAGGAAGACAATTATAAAGATCCAAAAAAAATGTACATGTTCTGAACATATCTTCATTCTTCTTTTAATCAGGTTTCCTCTCACTTTCTTCCCTCAATTTCTTAGTCCTCTTCCCATATGCAGTCTATCTCACCATTTATTATTGTAGTGGTACATTGTGTCAACTTGGCCAGATGACTCTGTGGCACAGTTCCAGCTGGTGGGAGTCCCACCCTGGAACACAACTGGTTCTGCCCCAGAGTGACCAAGCAAAAAGAGACCATATAAAGGGGGCTGAGGAAGTGTGAGGAAGTGGTGGATATCTCTCTCTCTCTCTCTCTCTCTCTCTCTCTCTCTCTCTCTCACTTCGTCAGAGGAACTTCAGTCTTCACCTTCATCGCCTGGCTTGCAGCGCATAGTCTTTGGCCTCTAGCTTAGATCCTTCGCTTGTGTCACACTCTTCAGCATCCATCGCAGACTCTTCAGTCTTTTCATTGTAGACCCATTTGCTGATAAATAGAGACTTGCACAGGGCACAGCAGTGAACTTCAGACCTTGGGACTGAATTCTTCAGTCTGGGGCATGCAGACACCCTCTGCATGCTCCCTCATCTGACTGCAGCTGACTGTCATAAGCCAGTCCTGTAATTCCTTATCTTCTGTTAATATCTGTTCCTTATATTATATCTGTTCCTCTAAGTAAAACCCTGACCAATACAATTATGTATGCTCTATTTTGCTCTTTATTTATATCTTGGGTTGCCCATATAATGGAAGCTACATGATATTTCAGGTTATGTGTCTAGCTTATTTCACTTAATATTATGGTCTTCAGGTGCAACCATTTTCCTACAATGACTCAAGTCTATGCTTCTTTATGGCAGAGTCACACCCCATTGTGTACAAATACCACATTCTCTTTACTCATTGATATGTGGATAGGCATACATGCAACCTCCAAGATTTAGCTATTGATATAAACATGGGTTTGCACAAATCATCATAATATGAAGTCTTTCAACTCTTTTGGAACTACAGCTACAAGGAGAATAGCTGCAGCAAATGGAAATTCTGCTTTCATTTCCTACATCTTATTTTTGTGAAGCAACCAATATGAGATTATAGAGTAGACTAGAGATAACCAACATGTTTGGGATATTAGAATCTCCCATGACCATCTATTCTCCACATGGAACCATCTAGTTAAAGGAAATAAGTTCCAAGGTTCCAGTGATTCTACATTATGAGCTGTACAACTATTTCATTATATATCACAATGAAAGAATAGAAATAAAGAACACAATAAATGCAATGTAGTTGAATAATCCTGAAATCTCTGCCAGCCCCCATCTTTGGACTGTTCTCATGAAACCATAGTGCCAAAAAGTTGAGAACAACAGAATAAGGTTGTTTGCCCAAGTCCCACAAGCCAGTAACAGCCAAAATTTGAACTTCTCAGTCTGAAACTGAAACCCTGACCCACTGTTACTGTCTATAAAGTCAAAGAATTCCTTGCTTGTGCCAGTAAATTAAAATAAATCAAAGGATTCTACAAATATTCTCTATTGCATCCTATTTTCACCTCAAGTTCTCCAGTTTGTGAAGTGCATGCCACAACTATATAGCTTGATTACCTTTCACAAAATTTAGCAGAATTTTGCCACAGCTGGTAACAGGAATGGAAATAGTATACAGTATCACTTACCATTTTAAGGGTAAGAGGCCTTGTACTAGAAACATGCATTTACATTTATAGATTGAATTTCCCAAACTCAAATTAATATTTAGAAATAAATATTAATTATAGAAATGATTGTTCTACAGAAGCATATGGATATCTCAAAGTCCTCACTTTACAAACTAGTATAGCATATACAACAATGTAGAGGCTCATAGCAAAAAAATAGTTCAAACTATAAAATTATTTCCTGTATTAAATTTTTTAAGAGTTTCTCTCCTGCTTTGTATGTTTCACTCAAGAAACATACTAGTACAACAGAAAAATAAACTAAGAATTTAAAGGCTTTTACTCTCATTTTGGCTTATACTCTTGGGCTTAGGTATAAGCATTTAGGTAAAAGAGGAAGGAGGGGGATAGTAATACCCATGCTATATATTTATATAAAAGTGTATGCAATAATACAAAATACTTTTCAATATTAAGATTTGATTAATCTAATTATATACATATTACAAATCTAGGCCTAGAGGGCCTAGATTTAGTAAACAAACTTAAAATTTGTTCCTATATTAACTTAGAGTGTACAATAAAGGCCTGTTACCATTAATAATATTCATTTTTTAGAACAGACTATAATAAGAATATGAATACTGAGAAACTTATGAATAAATATCTGTCACTTCACATTAGTCAACGCTTCTGCATTTAAATTTATGTTTATGATGCTGCTCCAAGTATTTTATCAATATATGATTGCAAAAGAAGTGCTATTTATCTTATGAAAAAGTAAGCCCCAGAAATGAGAGGTTCAAACAAAATAATCATTTTTACATTATATAAATGATTTGTTATTTCTCCAAAACAGCATATGAGAAGTCAGTAACTTTCAAGTGTGCAAAGTATTTCCATGCGCTTAACAGGAACACTACTCACAAGAAACAATGCTTAAGAAATTTCTTATTTCTTATCCGTCTTACACCCTTATTTCTCTCACCTTTGTTTACACTGCCTATAGCTCACAGTAACACTTATAATATAAGGCTGCAAAATCACTTATCTACATGGAGACCCTAGTTCTAGAAATAACTTAGCATTGACATAGTTGGGTTAGAGTCAAATATTTATCAGCATGAACTCCTAAAGAGAGTAACACATATCTTATGCAAATGGTAAATATAGCAATGACTCTTCACAAAGAAGGTAACCCAAAAAAAATTAGTAACAAACTAATTAGAAACCATGGAAGTCAGAATTTTTTTTTCCAATTAAGTCTTTTTATTCTTTTGGTAATCTTTGCCAGGGTTAACTACTTCCATTGTAGGTGACGAACTTTGTAAGACTACACTTCAAATGTTGGCACTGCTATGAACAGAGTCTCTCTTCTCTGCAACTCAGAGTTAAAAACTTTGATTCTTGTCTTATATTTCAGGCTCAGAAGTAGTTCCACTGCAGAAGTTATTTGAAGACACTTAGCAGTGGTCTCTCATCAGATTCTATCTTTTCCATGAACACTACACCAATGGACTCAGTTTAGATATATATTACACTAAGAGGCATTCTCTCAAATGAGTTTAAATGCACTTCATTTTTAGACAACCTATGTGATGTGTTTTTTCCCCTAAAAACCAATGCCTCCACTCTAAATAAATTATGGTAAATGAAGCATTCAAGATGACATCAGTCCTATTTGTCTAAAATCCTGGTGTTGTGTAGATGACAAACAGTAGCCAGTTATGACAAGTGATAGATCCAAGGTTACTATTGAATCTATTAACATTTTCCCATTTCTAAACCATCCTGAAAGAAAATAATAAATGGGGTCACACCATCCTCACAGTAGTCCAGAAGGGCAACCAGGCCATCTGGATTCATGTTTGCACCAATAAAGCACTGATAGTCCACGATCTCCCCAATCTTGTAAATGTCTTTTCTTTTTTTTTTTTTTTTAAGGAACCGGGGATTGAGCTCAGGGCTCAGCACTTGCCAAGCAAGTGCTTATTCTACTGAGCCATCTCCCCGGCCCAAAGTGTTTTGTTTGTTTGTTTTGGCAGTACTGGGGATTGAATTCTGGACCTTAGGCTTGCCAGGCAGGCACTTGCGCCTCTGAGTTACCAGCCTCCCGAATCTCGAATCTTGTAAATGTCAGAAAACATCTCATCATGAAGTCCCGGTAAATACATCATGACAGTGGCTGAAGGAGGTGGCAGCTGATGGCCACACAAGCTTAGCAGGAGCCAGGAACTGAGAGAGAGTGCTGTGCAGCCAGAGCAATGCTTGGGTGTAGGAGGAACAGGTGGAAAAGCAGAAGTCAGAATTTGATAGAATGATATATTTAAGTGCTGAAAGAAACACACAAAGCCATGAGTTCCTTATTGAGCTAATCTATTCTTTGAACTTAAGGCAAAATAAAAATATTCTGAGAATAACAAAGACCTGGAAAATCTATAAAAGTACTCAAGAAATCCTTCACATTGAAACGACAGAGTAACTACTTCTTACAAAGAAATGATATTAAAAAGAAAATTATATCAATAATCATAAAACACTGAATAAAAATATTTTTCTCTCTCCTGCTCTGAACTGAGTCTAAAAAAAGAAAAATACAAAAATGTGAAGCTTATGGTTTAGCTTATAAAAAAATCTGTGACAAAGACAGCACTCCAAAAACAAGGAATGAAGCTTGAAAATGGATTAAACTGAAAAAATACAGAAATACAGAATAGTATTTCAATATTTTTCTCCCAATGACTAACAGTAAATTAATATAGAAACAGAAGATCTAATGACATCAAATAATTTTATCTAAGAAACATTTACAGAATAGTCAAGTTCACAAAAAAATTCAAGATAATAGATCAATAACCTAAATATCAAAAAAGAAACACTAAATCTACTGGAGGAGAAAGTAGACAGAAATCTTAAAGACAGATACACAGAGAGTTCATGAACAAAAAACCAAACTACATGGGAACTACTTCAAAGAATAAATAACTGGGATCTTTTTGAAAAGTTTTTGTACAGCAAAATAAATCACCAACAGAGTAAAAAGAAAACTCATGAATTTGAAGCCAACTATCCCTCAGACAAAGGAGGGATGTATCTAAAACATATTAAAAAATTTTTTTAAATTAGGACACCACTGGTTCTGCCAAAATAAAATAAATATATAAATTAGGACACCAAAATTCAAAGCATTCAAAAAATGGGCATCTGAGATGAATATGCACTTCTCAGATAAAGAAATACAAATGGCAAATATGTATATGAAAAAAAAAAAAACATTCAACATCATGGTTCATTCAAGAAATGCAAATTAAAACAACATTGAGATTCTATCTTACCCCAGAAAGAATGGCTATCATCAGGAAATCAACCAGTAAGAAATGCTGGAGCAGCTATAGGGAAAGAACAATGCTTCTTCACTGTTGGTGGAACTGTAGACTGGTACAACCACTGTTGAAATGTGTGGAGATTCCTCAAAAAAAGTAGGATTAGAGGTCCCATTCAACCTAGTTATTCTCCTCCTGGGTATTTTTCCAGAAGAACTGAAAAATATCACACCACAGTGATATATGTATACCCACATTTATAGCCCCACAATTTGTAATAACTAAATCTGGGAAACAACCCAAATGCCCACCAACTGAGGAATGGATTAAAAAGATAGGTAAATGGATGCAACTAGATAGATAAATAGATGCAACGTCTATATTCATACGTGAAATAATCAGACCCATATGCATGAACATCATATTGTCTTCCTCGTATAAAAACCAGAAAGACTAAATAATTTGAAAGGAGTAATAAATACTTGAAAAAGAAGAAAACTGTTCAAAGGGAAGGAACAACTGGGATAGAGAACAGAAAGAAGGAAGGAAAAATACATATGTATATAAAAGAATAGCTGGGATAATTATACTGCAGATTTTTATAGCTTTATTGAAAAGAACAATTGTTTCAATTACTTTCAATTATTTTGACCAATTTTGATGCTTATATCTACCAATCTGAACAATTAATTGAAGACAACAATATAGACTATAACAACCATTGTTGAATCCCTAAAATATTATATATATATTTAAATTTTTTCTCATCAGCAAAGCTTTATGGCTTGTAGCATATGAAGAGTAAATCTGGTGGGGAGGGGTTGTATTTAGCCAACTTTAAACTCATTCCATCTTCTTGGCGGAGGCAAATCTCACCACATAAGAGCCTGGTGTTTACTTTGATTTACTCTGTATGACAAACTAAGTAATACTCAACTTGTAACACCTAGCTGAACTGAATCAGCATGGCTCTGGGTATGGAAGGCCCACCTGCCGATTGTTGCCAACAGCATAAAAGGAGAACTGGACAGGAACACTGTGCACTGTGGATTCTCTTGGAGAAACTCGTCACTCCAGTTTTCACAATACAAACTCAGCTCCTATTGTCAGAGGAACTCAGTTCCTCACTGTTGCTCAGGATGGCTGTGGTACTTCAGGGACACATTGGTCCTTACTTTGAGTGACATTTCCTGGTTCTAGTATAGATCTCAGCCTGCTGGCACTGATCCTTCATCCACTGGTGCAGACTTTCTATCTTCCATCACTGGCCTTTGGGCCTTCCCAGGGCAGATCCCTGATACAGACTTGCATGAGACACTGAGACACTGTTGTAACCTCTAGACTTCCAGCTGCACTAGTGGAGAACATGCCGTGAGATCCAGGCCCTTATCTGGGTCCTTTGGGTCTCTGGTGTATGGACAGACCCTTTGTATTCTGCATTTGATTTTTTCGATGCCAATAAACATCGAAACAAGAAATGTTGGATAGAAATATCTCAGACTATAGTGTATTTCTAAGGAAGTTGACAAAGTTATAGGAACCTTTGAGTGAAAGTTTCCTGGCAGAGAAATCTTATACAAATTATAAAATATTTCTATTTTATAAATTATGTGTCTTGTATTAAATCTATTCCGTTGCAAACCCTGACAATAATAATCCAGGGTCAAGAAATGAAAATCAAAATGCAGTTAATAGTTGAACTAAATAAAATTAAATAAAATACAACTAAAATACCTGTCTTTGATTGCACCACTTACCTCTCCAACTAACCACAGAAGAGTAATGAACCAGCTACATTTTGAAATCCATCTTTACATTTGACTCCAATATGCTGCTGCTTCCAGCCAATGACTAAAGCAGGGAATTTAATGTAGTTATATATTCAAGTGATGTAAGATTTCTCTGCCAGGAAACTTTCACTCAAAGGTTCCTATAACTTTGTCAACTTCCTTAGAAATACACTATAGTCTGAGACATTTCTATTCAACATTCCTTGTTTCTTTATTGGCATCAAGCCTGCATCACAAACTGACCCACCTCCCTTTTCATCACGCATTATTTTTCCTGAAGCATTTCTTAAACATTTAACCCTGGAACCTGATCCTTTGGAGAATCATCTACAGCAATAACATGACAATTTGTAGGATGGAGCAAAAAAACTGTTTTAAAGAGATTGTATAACATTACCCATGTATAATAAATGATCAGAAAGCTCTAAAATCAGTAAGTTTCTACTTTTAGAAATCAAAAAGACAAAGCAAATTAAATCCATAAGAAGAATGAAAATAGAGTCAATATCAATAAAATGGAAAAGATTAAAAATAAATCAATGAAAGCAATAACTGTTTCTTTGAATAAGTGAAGAAAAACTCCAGTCATAGAATCAAAGAAAAAAAATGAGAACAAATAAATTAACAATACCAAGAATGAAAAAGGAAACACTATAAGAGATGCTACAGAGGTTTTCAACTTGTAGAGAACATAAATAGCCTTTGTTTAGTTCATGAAAGGTCCATTCCTTAGAATTTACAATCATATTAATATTTTGCTCACCTATAGAATCTAATTGAGAGTATAAGACAACTGAAAATCCTGGTTCCCTTCCAGAAACTTTAACCTCTGACTTGAAAATCCTGTATGTTATGATCCCTGAAACACTCTTTAAACAGAGAGAAAGAGACCAATTAAGTGGCAACAGCAAAGTTCCAAACTGCAGTGGAGGTCCAGGAAAGGCTCTCATAAAGCAATAGCAAGAGAAAACAACCATCTGTTCTTAGCTCTATCTACTGCTGGGAATAGAGGCTGGAAGGAGAAGCCCAAAGCTCTCTCAATGAAAGTGGAAAGGGCTTCTAGCACAAAATGCACAAGTGGCAAAGCACTGACAGAATGGAAGTGTCTTTATAAATTATCTAAGAAAGTTAGACTGTGATTACATTAGATTTCACAAGATAAACTTTGAAAGAAGCAAAAGTAGGAAAAATAACATGGTCACAACACTACCAGGAAATATTAAAAAAAAAAAAAAAAAAACAGCAATATGGAAATATACAGACATATGTTACTCTATCTCCAAAAAGAAGAACATAATAAAAAGACTAAATTAATGTATCTAAATGAAAATAACACAAGAAGTATATTGGAAGGTGGCAGAAAAGTGGCAAGATCCTCGTAGAAATCAAAATCTGAAGATAATACCAGCAATGGAAGAACAACCTTTTAACCCAGATTCTCTTAAAAAATACAGAGGTTAGCTACAGATCCCCAACAGCTTTCCTTCTTCTGCAGATAACTACACAAAAGTCCCTTACAGTACCCTAGCTTGAGTCAAAACAAAGTTTGAGGAACTGTATGGGGCTACCAGCTACATTTCTGTAGTACCAACCCAAGCTGAACACTCCCTTAATCCCTATTACCTAAACTGCTGTGACTCAATGCAATCTTGAAACCAGATGAACTGCTGTAACCAGATGAACTCATGCCAAGCTGTGCGTTACCAACATTCCACTATGCTCACATAAGTGGTCATACTAGCATAACCCCAGTTGCTCAGAGCCGAAGATCACCAGAAAGGTTACGATCTTGGCTTCCAAATCCACAAAACAGCTCATGCCCCAGGGAACATAACTACACAGATGTATAACCAACAGATACTGGCAGCCTGTGTTCACCTGCACCCTGTACTACAGACAGCCAGGCACTGTTCCCATTCTTCTAGATGATCTAAAGCATACTGGCCCCAGGACTGTAGAGATGATTGGAGCAACACACTCCAGAGTACATGGGTCCAAACCAACAGTTAATCCATGGCTCTGCCCTTTGATAAAGCCCTCCACACAGTCAACTGGAGTACAGCATCTACACACACTTGACAGTAGCCTGACAACACAACTGCATGGAGAGCTCACCACATATGCAATATGCCTACAGTGTCTTCTATGTGCTACTCCACTTAACTGTACTGCAGACAATATTTCTATTCGCAAGTAAGCAGTAAGTGAAATAGAAGCTATTTCCTACGTGGTGAGCTGGCTGCAAAGTCATATGGCCCACAGTGACCACATAGGACTCAAGTCCAGCCCTAAAAATAGCCAGGCTGAGGGTTACCAACCCTCATCATAAACATAATGTTCCCATGTTTCAGCTAGTAAGTGATTTTACAAATAGTGTACAGAAATTTGAACTGTATAAATATATAATATTATCAATCCACTAAATCAAAACAAATTGCCAAGTAGAATCAGTGGCAAAAAATTCTGGCATGTACAGAAATCTAGTGTTTTCAAAATCCTTCACAGTGACCCACTGCTATAAAACTCCAAATAATGACTTAAGAATTAGAACCAAGATGAGTGTCACAGTAATACCATTTTAAATTCTATTTGCAGTTTAATATATTAAGACATTTATGTTGTCACAATGCTGCTTTCTAGTGATATACTGTAAATGAAAAAAGTTCCCTCAGGTATCTTTCAAAATTTTTTTTCTCTTTACTTCCATTTGATTTAAACTTAGTACATTATTTCACCTTTAACATAAATAAATTACTGAAGGGTTGGTCAGAAATTACCCTAACCCTAACCCCTAAACCCCAACCCTAATACTGCAATTTTAAGTATTTGAACAGAAGGATAAAATACTTATACATTTAATTCTGAAATCCGAACAGTGATGATATGACTACACTGATCAAATCAATCAGAAACTCTTCAGTAGGTGTTGGTTATTTTTGCTGGTGAGCAAAGAAACATAAAGTAACAAAAAACTAAAAACAACATTTGATTGCATTTTAAGGAGGAAGAATCAAAATAATATAGCTTAAACCTTAATATCCAATCAAGTATAAGATAAAATTTTCAACTCTTTAATAAAAAATGTTATTCATTCTTTCCTGACCATCAAATTGATTGTAGTCATACCTGCCTATATAACCAGAGCATAACAGCTTGTTAAATAACATATTAGTAAAGTCAAAAAAACAGATTAAATGTAAAACTAGACAAAAATAATTTACTTACTCAACTATCACATTCAGTTTTCAAATCACTAATGACAACATATTTAAGTGATTCTTGTATACTCTTACATTCACAAGAGATATCCCAGACAAGAAAATATTTTCCAACATATGTAGTCAGAGATGACATTCTCCAAACTAAACTTTTAGATTTTTTAAAAATAAATAAACAGATTTTAAAATGTAATTCCAATTTCTAGATAAATATTTTTTAAATATGTTTATTCTCATACCCTAATGCTCCATACTGAAGGATGTATACTGCTTTGTTTCTCTTCCCAACTATTAATTCCAGAATAAAAATCTCTGTAGGTTACTGTGTGTGTACTTTTCTCCTCCCTCCCTATCCTTCCATGCTGGAACCCTCCATCATTTAAAAATCACTTTCGATGCATTTTGAGACCTTACTGCCAGCATTCTTTCTGCATTCTTCCCACCTAACCTTCTGCTTCAAAGCAGTTCAGTATAGCCATAGTTGAAGTTTAATACATAGAGAGAAAGCTTTTGAGTATCTTTTTGTTTGTTTTTACTTGGGTCACCCGGGTGGCACATACTGTTCTTTGCTATTAGGTCGAATCTTTACCTGAGGTATAGCCCTATGGTTAAAATGGCACCCTAATTTTTCCAGCTGCTCCTTCAGGACTCATATCAACTTGAAAGCCAGAATAATCTGGGTTTCTCAAGAGCTCCATTCTCTTCATTTTTGGTGGGAGACACTACACAGGAGTGAAGTTCCCCAAGTGGCTGCATAAGAACTGAAGATAGGTCTTTGGAGGATTCTGCTATCCTACAGCATAATATAACTGTCAGGGTAGCTGTAGGGACATAGCTGTAGAAGTAATTATGTTACTAACATATGGTGAAGCTGTATTTGCTTTTGATAGTTTTCCAGCATTTGCAGGAGAAACTGTAATGATCCTCTCACTGCAAACATCCTTTGGATCCTCTATCAAATCCTTTCCTTGCTGACTTGTGCTTTCTGCACAAAGCTTAGCTACACTGAAAAGACTTGTACTCAGCCTCGGCTGCAGGGCAGAAGTACATGCACTTTCTCTGCTCATTCCCCACACATACTGCCTTCATGACTCTTTTGACATCGGATGTTCTTTTATTCTTCAAACGTAGTTACCCAGCATTCTTTACTTTCTTCCTTTCCTTCTTTTTATTTTTATTTTTTCCTTTTTTGGAGACAAGGTCTCACTAAATTGCCTGGGCTAAACATGAACACAATCCTCTGGTCTCAGCTTTCCAAAGAGCAAGAATTTCAGGCATTCACAACCACACCCAGCTGCCCTAGCATTCTTGATCCAATTCCCAGGTAAAGAAGGAAAATGTGAAGGTAGTAGGTCAAATTTTGGTGTTGGAGACTTTGCTTATAACCTGTTGAAGGATTCTGTCATCTCGTCATCTTGCACCTCTGAAACAGTTTTCTTGCTCCTACAATACCTGTTTTATTCCACCTATATAAAGAAGTCCCCATTAAAAGGTGTATAATTCAACTTTTCTATGTTGGGACTAAATATCCAACATACATATCTTAAGAGGAGGAAGCAGCTATTTGATCTTTGAAAAAGGAACCAAAATATACACTGAAGTGCCTACCTGACAAGCACAAGTTCCTGAGTTTGATACCCAGTACCCCCACAACTTGCAAAAAAAATGTTTCTAAAAAGCATTCTGGACAAAAGAAAGATAGCCTCTTTAGCAAATGATGCTGGGAAAACTGGATTTCCACATGCAAAAAAAATACATCTCACTAAGTACCAAACTAAAATGAAAATATCAAAGATTTAATATTGAAACAGAAATAACTTAATCAGCTGGAAGATAAAACAGGTACAACTGTGAAAACATACACATACATATAAAGATTTTCTAAACAAGAATCCTGATGACACAAGAAATAGCACCAAGAATCTACAAATGAGATGTCAGATTAAAAATCTTCTGCACAACAAAAGAAACAACCAACAGAATAACGAGACAAAAAAAAAAAAGAATGAAGAGACAATCCATTCAGACAAATCCTCTGTCTGAAAAATAGCTGGAAAAACTTTTACCAGCTATTTTTCAGACAGAGGATTTGTATCTGGAAGATATAACGAAGTCAAAACAGGGAAAGAAAGTTGGAACATAAGTCTTTTTCAAATGGGAAGGCAATTAAGAGCTAGAAGGCCAGGAGTGGGAAGAGGTGGAAAAAGAATTGAGACGTATTACATAAATTTATTAATTTCCCCACAAGGAATGCAATCATAATGTAAACAAGTCCTAATTAAAAATAAAAACTGAGGAAAAAAATACAGTTGTTAAGACACACACACATGCACACACACATATGAAATGGTACACCTGTACCATAGATTTAGGGGATTTAGTCCATGATCAGCTAGCTCTAAGGAAGGAACATCCAGGTGGAGGAGGTTGGCAGAGAACACTACTCACCTCCTGGGAAACAGAGCAGGCAAAAGTCACCAGACTGAAGAGACTGCATATAAAGCAACCAAGGTTAGACCACTGTGAATAACCACACACCTGAAAGTATGCTTTAGTTATCCCAAGTGGGCTCTCAAATCAATCAAGTTGACTGCATTATCCACCACAGCCCACAGCTTGTAAACTTCATACTCAAATACAATCTTTTCAAACTGTACTTACTCAGCAAATAAACACGTCACAATTTATGTGACATGTAACTATTGCACTTACAATTGAAAATACACTAATTCCTTTTCCCAAGTCTCAATAGTTTCATCACTAATCAAAAGCCTAAAGTTTCTTCTCAGACTCAAGGCAAACTCTTAGCTGTAAATTCAGAAGAAGGTTATGCCAGGTACGGTGGCACAATCCTGTAATCCCAGCACTCAGGTGGTTGACGCAGGAGGACCACTGTCTCAGTTATTCTTCTCTAGTTGCTGGAACACATACCTGATATTCAGAATGAAGGAACCAAAGGTTTATTTAGCTCACAGTTAGTGGAGGTTTTAGTCCATACTCAGCTGACATCGAGGAAGACTGGCATATGACTGAGGACAGCAGTTCATGGAAGTGGCGAAGTGTGAAGAGTAAAAGAAGAAGCACAGCTCAGGCAGCTAGCTCACTTCTCTCCCTTCTTCACATTGTAGAGTATCTGCCCCAGCACTCACATCCATAATCCCAGCATCACATCATGAATCAATCACAAACTCCAGAAGCTGCCCTATGACTACATGAGGCTCTGGGAGGACAACTAGACACAAACAATAACAACTGCCATGAGTTCCAAGCCAACCTGGACTATTCAGTGGGTTCAAGGTCAGCCTGAAATATACAGCAAGATCCTGCCTCAAAAAAAAAAAGGGACTGGGGAGATAGCTTGACAATCTAAGCACCTGCCTGGCAAGTGCAAGGACCCCAGTTTGACTCCTGGTACCACATGCCATACAAGCCCCTGCCAAACTGGTCGCTGAAACAGGGTGTGGTGGCACATATCTATAATCCCAGTACTGGGGAAACTGAGACAGGAAGATCACTACAAGTCTGAGTAAAGTAGGGAGACTTTGCAGCAGGCCAGCAAGATGGCTCAACAGTCTAAAGCACCTGCTTAGGCAAGCTTAGGCAAGCACAGAGGCTGTGCTTCAATCCCCAGCATCACATATGATGCCAGCCCTGCTCAGGGCAGGCTGAGCTGGCCACGCCCCCAAAACAAGGACCCTCAGCCTGAGACAGCGCAGCCAACTCTGTACCATCCTCGATCCCACCCACGCCCACCCAACCCCAGAGACCAGCCTGAGACAGCACAGCCGACTCTGCCATCTTTCTGGATCCAGCCCACGCGGCCCAGCCCAAGAGATCAGCCTGAGACAGCAACTGACTCCAGCCACCTCCAGGATCCCGCCCCAAGCTCTCCCAGTGAGTGGAAATTTGCACGACTCACAAGGCTTCCAAGATCAGTGAGTGTATGGTGAGTCTGAGGGAGAGTCTTTGGCTTCTTCCCACGAGCGCTAACCGGATCCCCACCCCGAAGCCCTCCAACCCAGTGATCGGCCTGAAACCTCAGGACCCACTCACCAACAGGCCCGGGATCCCCTGCCCTAAAGCCCGCTGAGTGAATGGGAATGTCCCTGAAACCCTGGGCATCAAAGTTCAGTGAGTGTAGAACTCCAGGCCCGCCGTGCCAGACATTTCCCAGGGATTGTGTCCTGTAGCCCCACCACAGCCCGAGACCCAGCACAGCTTGGCCAGTGAGAGCTCCAGGCCCGCCATGCCAAAGAAACATTTCCCAGCAATTGCCCGTCCCACTGCATGGCCCCAGACCCAGTGCACGTCGGCCTGGAGTGAGAAGCCTGCCACACAGGAGAGACATTTCTCAGCAATCCACGGTCCCACCCCATGGCTGGAAACCCAGCACAGCCCAGCCTGTGAGTGAGGGCTCCAGGACCGCTGCACTGGAGGGACCTTGCCCAGCCTTCTCGGGTACCGGCTTGTAGACCCAGACCCAGCACAGGCTGGCTAACCCAGTACAGCCTACCCGGTCAATAAGATCATCCACTATCCTTTTGGAAGCCCAGCAGAACCATCAAAGCACAGGCCCACCCACCTAGAGAGCAACCTGCCTGACATAGGAGGGCTGACTCCAGCAATTTTCTGGATCCTCACCCCAAAGCCAGGCAAGACAGAGGGAACTTTCATTACTTGTTCTGCATCCCATTTTGCTTCGTGCTCACCTGACCAGGGAACCAACAGAGGGGAACCACAGGAGCTACAGCAAAAAGGAACTGAACACAACAGCTAGATCCAGGATAGGCATACCTGGATAATCTCAAACTTAATAGACTGGCACCAGAATCTCATAACATGCTAAGGTTATACCTGCACGAAAGCTTTACGCCAAAGGTCAAAGGTCAGTGCAATACAAAATGACAAAGACAAGGAGAAAATCGCAATCCCAGACCTGGAATACACCAGGAAGGACAGAGGACACTAGTTCAGCTGTAATGAATAAATTAACAGATACAGCAACAAAGAAACAACAGCAAAAAGGTATAGAGGAAATCAGACAAGAACTAATTCCCCAAATTAAAAAAGAAATATCTGAATACATAGTATCTGAAATAAAGAATCAATTCCAGAAACACTGGGTTGAAAAACAATGCTCACCCAGAACAAGTGCAGAGAGCACTATTCCACCTGAAATCTATGAATTAACAGCATCTGAAGCAAAGACACAACAGCAAAAAGGACATGAGGAACTCAAAGCAGAAATAATTGCTGAAATCAAAAAAGAATTCTTTGAAAAAAAAGAATTCTTTCAAATCATAGCATCTGAAATACAGAACAATTCCAGAAATATACAGAGGAAACCCAACTTGGAAGAAACACTGCAGAAAAGGAATTAATAACTACCTGTAAAGAAGACATGGATTAAAAAAAATTGAGGAGATCAGAAATATGATGTATTCCTTGAATGAGCAATACAGAAAAGAAATACAACACATGAAACAGAGTCAAAGAGATATAGAAGTACTAAAAACATCAATCATGAGTCTATGAAACCAGTTGTGAGTGAAAGCAAAGAGTTTCAGATCTTGAGGATGGTGGTGAGGCTACTGAAAAGATGAAAAAGGATCTCCTAAAAACAACGAGAATGCAGGAAAAAATAATCCATCACCTGCAAGATGACGCCAGGATGAACAATGTGAGAATAATTGGTATCAACGAGAATGAAGCAGTCAATACAAAGGACATAAAAAGAATTTAGGGAGAAGTAATTGCAGAAAACTTCCCAAATATGAGGAAAGAATCCAACATTCACATCACCAAAGCATACAAAATACCAAATGACTTCAACCCAAGTAAAAACGCATCAAGAAATATAATAGTTAAGATCCCAGAAATGCAACACAAAAATAAAACACTGAAAGCTTCTAGGGAGAAGAAGCAGATCACAATCAAAGGAAAATCCATCAGAATTGCAGCCGACTATTCTACACAAACAATGAAGGCAAGGAGAGCATGGAGAAGAGTATTTCCAAGTCCAACATGAAAACAAATTGCAGCCCAGACTATTGTACTCTTCAAAACTCGCTTTCAAGTTTGATAGAGAAGTGAAATACTTCCACGACAAAGAATAACTAAAGAATTGCAAGATGACAAAGCCATCTCTTCACAGGCTGCTGAAAGATGTTCTAGAGAGAGACCACAATAACCAGAACTCCATGAATAAGAAAGGAAGGAACCCACTAAACAGGAGAGACAATTAAACAAAGCACACAAACAAGTAAACAACACCAGATAAATAACATGACAAACATAAGTCACCACATTTCAATTATAACCATCAATGTAAACGGACTCAATTCTCCAATTAAGAGAAATACACTGGCACAGAGGATTAGGAAACAAAATCCAACAATATGCTGTATACAAGAAACACACTTAACTCAAAAGGACATTCATAGGCTCAAAGTAAAAGGATGGAAAACAATACTACATGGCCCAGGACCTCAGAACAAAGCAGGACTAGCAATTCTGTACTCAGAAAGTCCCAACTTCAAACCAAGAATGATCAAACGACAAAAAGAAGGCCACTATATATTGGTCAGGGGAAAAATTCAAGAGCAAGAGGTAACACTCATAAATATCTATGCACCAAACATAGGAGCACCCAACTATGTAAGACAAATCTTAATGGACATGAAAAACCTAGTATTTAAGAACACAATCTTAACAGGAGACCTTAACACACCCTTATCTCAAAAAGATAGATCAACCAGACAAAAAATTAGCAAGGAAATAGCAGAACTAAACCAGAGCTTGGAACAAATGGACTTGATGGACATATACAGAGTATTCCATGCAACCACAGCTGAATATACAATTTTTTTCAGCTGCACACGGGTCATTTTCCAAAATAGACCACATACTAGTCCACCAGTCATACCTAAGTATATGCAAGAAAATAGAAATCATCCCAAAAAAAAATAAAAAAAAAAAAAATAAATAAATAAAAAGAAATCATCCCATGCATATTATCTGACCACAGTGCAATGAAACTGGAAATAAATGACAAAAGAAACCAGAAAAACCAACTAAATTCATGGAAACTAAACAACACCCTATTCAGCAATCAATGGATCGCAGAAGAAATTAAACAAGAAATTCAACAATATCTACAATTCAATGAAAATTCAACAACAACTTACCAGAATTTATGGGATGCGATGAAAGCAGTTCTTAGAGGAAAAATCACAGCTATGAACTCACACATTAGGAAAACAGAATGGGAACAAATTAGCACCCTAATGTTGCACCTCCGACAACTAGAAAAAGAAAAGCAAACAAAACGAAGGGCCCAAAGACAAGAAGAAATCATAAAGAGTAGAGGAGAAATTAATTCAATTAAGATGAAGAAAACAGTTCAAAGAATCCACAAATCAAAAAGTTTGTTCTTTGAAAAACTAAATAATGTTGATAAGCCTCTAGCCAACCTCATCAAAAAGAGGAAAGAGAAAATTCAAGTACATGCAATAAGGAATGAAAAGGGTGAAATCACCACAGACCCAGTGGAAATTCAGATTATCAAGTTACTTTGAGAATCTTTATGCTCACAGAATAGAAGACAGAAGAAATGGACAGATTTCTCGAAAGGTACAAATTACCAAAACTGAATCAAGAAGATTTCACAACTCTCAATAAGCCAATAACAGCCAACGAAATACGAAGCATAATAAAAAGCCTACCGACAAAGAAAAGTCCAGGTCCTGATGGATTCACAGCTGAACTCTACAAGAAATTTATAGAAGATATAATCCCCACACTCCACAAACTCTTCATGAAATTGAAAAGGAAGCAGTTCTCCCAAAATCATTTCTGGAGGCAAGTATAATACTGACTCCAAAACGAGGGAAAGACACAAACAAAAAGGAGAACTACATGCCAGTCTCCCTCACGAACATAGACGCAAAAATACTGAATAAAACCCTTGCAAATAGAATACAGCAAATCAACAAGAAGATCATACACCATGAACAGGTAGGATTCAACCCAGGGAGGCAAGGATGGTTCAATATTCAAAAAACTATAAATACACTATATTAATAGATTAAAATCTAAAAATCACATGATGATCTCAATTCATGCAGAAAAGGCTTTTGACAAAGTCCAACACTCATTCATGTTCAAAGTCCTACAGAAGGGGCTGGGGAGATGGCTCAGTGGAATAAACACTTCCTTGGCAAGCACAAGGATCTGAGTTCAATCCCCGGTTCTGCCAAAAAAAAAAAAAGAAAGAAAGAAAAAGAAAAAAAAAAAAGAAAAAGAAAACAAAGTCCTACAGAAAATTGGAATAGATAGACTCTACCTCACTTTGATAAAAGACATCTATGACAACACAATATATGATATAATTCTAAATGGGGGAAAAACTAAAATTTTTTACATTTGGTACAAGACAATGATGTCTTTTATCACCCCTCCTATTCAATATAGTTTTGGAATCTTTAGCTACAGTCATTAGACAAGACAGAGAAATAAAAGGAATATGAATAGGTAAAGAAGAAGGTCAATTATCACTATTTTCAGATGACATAAAACTTTACTTGGAAGACCCAAAAAACTCCACCAAGAAGCTACTAGAATTGATAGACAAATTCAGTAGCGCTAGATACCAAGTCAATACTCAAAAGTCAATAGGATTCCTCTACACAGATAACAAGCACACTGAGAGGGAAACTAGAGAAACAATACCTCTTACAATAGCACCGCAGAAAATGAAATACCTTGGGATTCACTTAAGCAAGGAACTCCAAGATGTTTACACAGAAAATTACAACACCCTAAGAAAAGAGATTATAGAGGATTTCAGAAAATGGAAAGATATTCCATGCTCCTGGACAGGAAGAACCAACATCATGAAGATGGCCATACTCCCAAAACTGATGTACAGATTTAATGCAATCCCTATCAAACTGCCACCAACATACCTCCCAGACCTAGAGAAATCATTCCTAAAATTTATTTGGAACCACAAACGACCTAGAACCAAAGGCAATCTTGGCCAATAAAGACAAAGCAGGAGGCATCAGAATTCCTGACTTGAAATTATACTACAAAGCCACTGTGATAAAATCAACATGGCATTGGCAACGAAACAGACCTCAGGATCAATGGATAGAATAGAAGATACAGAGGCTTCTATGAACACACTCAGCCATCTGATATTTGACAAAGGAGCCAACCATACTTACTGGAAGAAAGATAGCCTCTTTAACAAATGGTGCTGGAAAACATGGCTTTCTACATGCCGAAAACTAAAACTTGACCCAGCTCTATCACCATGCACTAAGTTAAAGTCAAAATGGATTAAAGATCTAAACATTAAAACAGAAACACTCAATCTCCTGGAAGAGAAAATAGGAGGAACTCTTGAAGACATAGGGGTAGGTAAAGAGTTCATGAACAAACATATATTCGCACGGGAAGCTCTTGAAACAATCAACAACTGGGATCAACTCTTTTTAAGGTGCTTCTGCATGTCAAAAGAAATTGTCAACAGAGTGAAAAGACAACCCACAAATTGTGATAAAATCCTAACTAATAAGCAATCAGACAGAGAACTACTGTCTAGAATATATGAAGAACTAAGATATAACAGGGACCTCAAATTTAAAGACCCAATTCAGAAATGGGCATATGAGATGAATACACACTTCTCAGAGGACGAAATTAAAGATGCGAATAAATATATGAAAATATGCTCCACATCGCTAGCCATTCGTGAAATGCAAATAAAAACAACACTGAGATACCATGTCACTCCAGAAAGAATGGCTACCATAAGGAAATCAACCAACAACAAATGTTGGAGAGGTTGTGGGGAAAAGGGAACACTTCTCCACTGCTGGTGGGAATGTAGACTGGTACGACCATTGTGGAGGTCAGTGTGGAGACTCCTCAAAAGAGTAGGACTAGAAATCCCATTCAAGCCGGCTATCCCCCTACTGGAAATCTTCCAAGAGGAACTGAAAACACTGTATCATAGTGATATATGTATACATATGTTTATAGCAGCACAATTTGTGATAGCAAAATCTTGGAAACAACCAAGATGTCCATCACAAGAGGAATGGTTGAAAAAGATGTGGCATTTCTATATAATGGAGTATTACTCAGCTATTAAGAATGATAAGCTTGAAGCATTTACACTGAAGTGGATGCCACTTGAACATATACTCATAAGTGAAATAAACCAGACACACATGTGTAAATATAGTATAGTCTCCCTAGTATAAGAAGCAAAAAGCAGAAATACAAAAGGAAACGTACAACAACAACAAAAATCAATTGAATCAGATAAGGCAAAGTGAATGGCATATGTTGCAGGATACTAATCAGCTTTTCTTCTGGATGGTTAACAACCTAAGTTCACAGATCAGAATTGGAGAAATAGAAGAGCCACAAGGCCAGCCAACATTTTGGCCCTAGCCTTTCAAGGTCAGCGAAGACTCAGGACATAGGAGAACCTGTACTGCAAAATCATGAAACTCAGTTGAGCTCCAAATTTTCTGAACAAGGAGATTATGGAGCCACAGAGGAAAGAGATTGAAGTTCTAAAGTGTGCCTGGGGAGAGTCACATGGAGAGAAAACTTTCTCTCAGGCTCTCACAGAGAGCAAACTGGTCAAGCATTGGCCGTGACTCATCCACATGGATGACACAGACAAAGGATCTACAGAATAAGGTACAGGACTACTAGATAAACCCTGAGGGGACTTCACTGACCTCATAAGAAACAAAAAGTACATGTGTTGGTATATAGGTCTTGCTGTATCTAGGGCTTAACAATCCAGCAGAAAAGTATAAAAATGAAGTATGCACTGCAGGGCCATAAAAATAAGTTGAGCTATAAATGGCCATGGTCAACAACTTCTTCAGATAAGTCAGTACTGTTGTGGAATGCTGAACTGTATTGGATTGTGTTGTCGAGTTCGGGCACCTAAATTAGTTGAATGACAACGGAGTGCCCATCTTTGACAGGTGTAGACAAAGGAAGGGGTATAGAAAGGAAGAATCATGAGGTGTGTGTATGGACAGTACAGTTGGGATAGATAACATTGTGCTTCTACATAATTCTATGAGAGGCAAGATTTGCACTAATGGCGGCTGGACAGGATATTATGTCCGTTTCTAGTACTATGGACAACCACTAGGAAAATAACAAGGTAAAAAGTATTAATTATTGA
>PVKA01005115.1:37955-93280 GCA_004027165.1 Ctenomys sociabilis
AAAAACAAGGACCCTGTACAAAATAAATAAATAAATAGTTATATGTTCCCAATATACAATGATCCTATTCTAAAAGAAGAATAAAGGCATAGAAAATAAGACCAAAGCAAACATTAAATCCTATAGCTCCATGCCATGTCGAGCATTCAGGGCACATGAAGGTAAGATATGAAATCCGAATTTCTTGGGCAAGACAGTCTTATGGCTTTGCCAGTGGCTGACCACATAGCCTGTCTTAAGGCTACTTTGTTAGCTGCCTATGTCTTTCTTAGCTGACATTTCACAGTCCTGCCATCTCCACAGCTCCATGCATCACCCTCCTTTGAAACCTGGTAGAAAACTCTTTAATCTCACAATGGCTGTCCTCTGCTTTTTGCTTCCAGCTCTCACTATGAACCTGCATAAGAGCATCCAGTGATACCCATGCCATAGCCTAAATGGTCTGCCCTAAAATTGCCTCCACTACATCAATTAATCCATCCACCATCCTTAAATTCAGCCTCACAAAGGACATGGACAAAATGCATACAAACTTTGTGCTGGAATGTGCTACATATGGCCTCTAGAATAATATCCAATAGAAACCTTGTTCCTAAATGAAACCTTAATGTTCTTTATTGTCAGGGTTATCATCAACATTCCAGTATTCTATTATGGTTGTGTCTAGCCATCCCCCCAAAGCCTCATTCAGTCATGGGGCAGATTTCTAGAGTTTGTGATTAACTCATGATCCACTGGAATTATGGGTGTGAGTACTGCTGGGATTATGGGTATAAGGGCTGCTGGGATTATGGGTGTGAGTTCTACACCCAGCCTGGGACTGAATGCAACTTAAGGAAGACTTGCTCTCTGTTGCCATTGTTGCCACTACTCCTCCCACTTGCTCTTGCAGTATCCCGTCACCATGAACTGGCACATGCTGCCCTCTGTCATGTGCCAGTCTGCCTTGGAGCCAGCTTTGTATGGACTAAAACCTCCACAAACTGTGAGCTAAATAAATCTTTCCTTCCCTCATTTTGGGTGTCAGGCATTTGCAAACAAGAATAGTAACTAGAACATCTTTGCCCTGACTAGAATTGCCCATTGAGCTCCTCTAGGACTTGTAGAGTCTGTCTCTCTAAACTCTGCATAATCTTCTTGAAAACAAGTTCCAGAAGCTTCTAAACCAGATTCTCAAGTATAGTCCCAGCAACAATCCCGCTTCTCTCTGGTACCAATTTTCTGTACTGACCAGCTCTCCTATTGCTGGCACTCTTTTAGAGAACAAAATGGTTCATTTGGTTCATGGTTTCATGGGATTCAGTCCATGCCTGGTTAGCTCTAAGGCAAAACATCATAGGTGGGGGGTATCATGGCACAGTGATGTTACTCACCTCATGGTAACCAGGAAGCACAACAGAGGACACGTGTTCAAGAAGAATGGGCCAGGGACTATATATAGTATCAAAGATCACACCTCTATGACCCACCCAGACATAACCAGACTTACTAATCCTGTAGGCAACTCTCAAACCAATAAAATTAACAGTCCACTTTAACTGTTACAGAAGTTAAGTTTATTTCTGATGCCCTGTTACCATAGGTAGGTAGATGTCATTTAGGTAGAAAGTTTCTTGAACTACTTCTGTCCAACTGTCCATCCCAATAATACTGAGCCCTTTGTCAATTGTTCTATAATACCAAATTGACTAAAATGAGGCTTCACATGATTGTTTGGAACAACAGCTCGTATTCATAACAGCAGCATGTGTGTTGCAAGATCACGGTGAATTAAAGCCATTTACAAAACTACCATTAAGCAAAGGATCCAATGATATTTTAAAGTAATGTACAAGACGTTGAAACCAAAACAGAAACATAATATTATAGGGTAAAGGGCTGGCCACATAACTCAGTGGATTAAAGCACCTGCTTAAGCACAGCACACAGGCCAGCTGGGTTCGATCCCTGGTACGCCATGCAGGCCCCACCCCCAGAGCACAGGGCATGGTGGCACAAGCCTGTAATCCCAGCTCTTGGGAGGCTGAACACAGACAGATCACTAGCAGTCCAATCCATGTAGTGAGACCCTATAGTCCCTGAACTAAATACAAAAAAACAAACAAGAAAAAAAACTTGATACACATTTGTGTCTCAGTGGAAAGTTGCTATTGCGTGACTATGTAGTCAGCCAAAATAATTCATATTGTTCTGTCAAGTAAATGACACTATCCTAAATGCTAGGAACAAATCTTGTTCTACAAATGTAGATTTTTTAAATTCTAGAGACAGAGATCAGCACTAAACAATTTACCCATAAAAAATTTTCTATTAGTGATACATATTTTGAAAGGTTAAAAAAAAAATCACAGTTTTCTCTGGAGGGACAAGGTCGTAAGGGCAGGTTTGAGTTGTCCTGTCGTTTCTTCCCCCTTTGCAGAGCTTCCTCCAGCACCATGTTGGGACAGAGCATCAGGAGGTTCACAACCTCCGTGGTGCGTCGCAGCCACTACGAGGAGGAATTTGCCATTTTCTGTGGAAAACAAATGGCGGTTGCTGGCCATGATGACCTTGTACTTTGGATCTGGTTTTGCAGCACCTTTCCTTATAGTGAGGCACCAACTGCTTAAGAAATAAGGATGTTTTAATGCATCCTCTTTCACAGATGGATGGAATTTCTCAAGAGATGAAGCTCTTTGGGAACAGAACAAACTCTTAAATTCACATGGCATACTAGATATGTTTGTAAATAAACATGCAGGCCTAATGCCTCTTCTCTGAAATACAAAAATAAATAAATAAATAAATAAATAAAATAAAATAAAATAAAAAAATTAAAAAAATAAAAAAATAAAAAAAATCACAAAAATGAGGGTAATTTTTAAAGTAATTTTTAAAAAGTAAGTAATTAATAAGAAGTAATTTTTAAAAATTATCTCAAAAATAATAAGGTAAAAGCAAAGTACTTTAGGCAGAATGACCAAAATTTCAGTATAAATTGAGTCTTAAGAGAAACCTAAAAAAAACCAATCTCTTATCAGATCTTTTGTTTCTAAAACAAGCTTCTTATTCCTTTAGGTTTTTTTGGTTTTAATTGTTCTTTATTCCACTAGAATTTTTACACAGCTCACTATTGTTACCCTTCACTGTTCTTTTTTCTTTCATATATTTAGGACTGGTCTACAGGGTCTAGGATCTCACAACATATATTGGACTCCTAGTGATTCTCCTGTTTTCAGCCTCCCAAGCGCTGGGTTTACAGGCATGTACCACAATGCCCAGTCTCAAATGCAGTGTCTTTGTGCCACCATATAGCACGTGGGGGATGGAACCTACGCTCTGTCTAAGCAGGCGCTCTGCCTAAGCAGGTGCTCATTTTTTATTACAAATGTCATTTTCCTAGAAGTGAGGGAATAAATGGTCAATATTCTGGATTTCAGTCTAAATGCATTAGGAAAATAATGTAAGATATTAAACAAGAAAATGATCTCATTTTCTTAAATGCTGTTTACATGTTATCTGTTCACTTATGAAATCACCAAAAAGGCTTACTGAATAGATTATCAAATACTGAGAACAGAGCTCAGATGGATGGATATCACAGTAGTCCAGAGAAAAATGGCAATTCCTAGCCTGGGATGACAGTAATAAGAGAAGTGGGTGAAGTCAAGATAAATTTTGGAGGAAGATAAAATTTACTATAAAATTATATAAACGTTCAAATGGCTTTAGTTAAGCAAGTGAAAAGTATGACATCTTGCAAAAAGGCTTGAATTGAGCTATTATATTTTCTACTTATAGAAACCAGATTTGATTTTAGTATTATATTATACAAAAGAGAACTAGAAAACAGGAGAAGCTCCATAAAGTTGCTAAAATGAAACTAATTATTTTATGACATGCAACAATATAACTACAGTAGGTATATGACCTTATCTATTGAAGTCAGAGGAAACAGTCCTTTACCTTTTAAAATAACATTTCTGAAACATTCATTCTTGCATAATTATCACGCTCACCTGCAACAAGGAATATAGATTCCACTATGTGCAATAACACTGTCATCTAATCACTGAACCTTACCCTGAAGATTACTGACTTGGCTAGCTTTTTTTTAGCCAACTTCATCCACTTCAATTGCATGTCATTAATAATAGCTTTGAAATACAGGCATACACTGATATGTACTAACCAAGACTTCTTCAAACGCTACCATTTTGAGATTTTAGTATCTGGATAGAAAAAGGGATAATTTAATTCTCAATTTTGCTGGCAGCTCTTATATAGCTTATCAAAAAAACCTGACCAGTGTAACATAACAGAGTACGGCCTGGATAGAAATAAACAGATTATATCTCTAGACTTCACCTTAGAGAAGTACCCAAGATACTTTTCAAGAGTAAGAAAATATGTTAAGTAATCTAACATTTTCCCACTAGTTCCACAAAAATTAAGAACATCAACTATGGCAATAATATTCTGTACATTCATATGGCTGAAATTCCTGTGTTTTCTGACATTATATTAGATGTTTCAGAAAGCAATATGCAGCAACATAGGAAATTTTAAAAATACATCATTCACTAATAAGCACTCAAAGGTCTGCTCTCTACAATTTATAAAGAACTAAAAAACTTTAGGGCCCATAAATTTAAAGACCCAGTTCAAAAATGGGCATCCGAGATGAACACACACTTCTCAGAGGACAAAATTAAAGAAGCGAATAAAGATATGAAAAAATGCCCCACATCACTAGCCATCCATGAGATGAAAATTAAAACAACACTGAGACACCATCTCACCCCAGAAAGAATGGCTATCATAAAGAAATCAACAAACAACAAATGTTGGAGAGGAGATGGGGAAAAGGGAACCCTTCTCCACTGCTGGTGGGAACATAGACTGGTGCAACCATTGTGGAAATCAGTGTGGAGATTCCTTTAAAAACTAGGACTAGAAATCCCATTCAAGCCAGCTATCCCCTACTGGGAATTTTCCCAGAGGGACTGAAAACATCATATCATAGGGATATATGTGTACCTATGTTTATAGCAGCACAATTTGTGATAGCCAAATCTTGGAAACAACCAAGATGCCCGTCACCTGAGGAATGGATGAAAAAGATGTAGTATTTTTATACAATGGAGTATTCCTCAGCTATAAACAATGATAAAGTTGAAGCCTTCATATTTAAGTGGATACTACTTGAAGATATAACCAGATGTGTAAATATCGTATAGTCTCCCTAGTATAAGAACTCAAAAGAAGAAATACAAATAGAAAGGTATAACACAATTAAAAGGAAAATGATAACTTGAGGATTGGACAACAAGGAGAGGAAAAGAAGAAAAGCTGGGAAACATGACAGGGGCAAAGCCATACATTTATATGCACAAGATGGGTAAGGTAATGATCCTGAAAAACATCAGCAGGTTTTTGAAACTAGCTGTTGATTGGGTAGGATTCTCACCCTCTGACTAACTATACATGCTGATACCTATGAACCAAGGAACTGCACTGAAGATAGCAATGGGTAATAGAAGGGTCACGCTTGGAATGCCTGTCATTCTGGTCATCTAAATATGTACTTCTTGTCATGACACATCAATTATCACCATACTGTCTCTCAAGTTTTTTTTTTCTTTTAAATTAAGGGTAATAAATGAAAAAAAGGACACAAGAAAAAAATGTCACAGGACTGTCCTGCTACAATGCTGAATATGGTTAGATTTCTAAATTTCTCTGTAAAAATACATTTATTCCTTTTTTTTAATTATTTTTTTCTTCATATTTGTTCCATGTTATGCCTAAGATGATTGATATTTAGACAGATAGTTAGGATAAACTGAACTGCATATGTTGCAAAGTAATAATAAGCTTTTCTTCTGGAGGGTTAACAACCTAAGTTTGCAGATCAAAAATTAGAGAAAAGGAAGGGCTGCAAAGTCAGCCAACATTTTGACCCTAGCCTTTCAAGGTCAGTGAAGACTCAGGACATAGGAGAATCTGTACTGCAACATTATGTAACTCAGTTGTGTCCCAAATTTTCTGATCAAAGAGATTATGGGGCCACAGAGGAAAGCGATCAATGATGTAGAGTGTACCTAAGGACAGTCACATGGAGAGAAAACATTCTCTCAGGCTTTCACAGAAAGTATATTGGTCAAACAATGGCTGTGACTCATCCACATGGCTGACACTGGCAAAAGATCTACAAATTGTGGTACGGAGTTACAGGATAAATCCTAAGGGAAATGATTTGATTCAATTTATCAGATACAAAAGTTACATTTCTTGTTATATAGGTCTTGCCTTATCTTGGTCTTAACCATCCAACAGAAAAGTATAAAAATGAGGTATATAAAGCCATATTAATATGCTGAGCTGTGAAAGGCTCAAGTCAATAACTTCTGTCAATAACCCACTACTATTGTGGACTGCTGGACTGTGTTGGATCATTTTGCTGAATTCACACCCTTATAGTAGTATTTAGATGCCAATGCAATACCCATCTCTGACAGGACTAAACAAAAAAAGAGGATACAAAGGAAGGACCATTTTGTATTTGTATATACAGAATAGTTAGGATATATATACAGCTACTTTCACTTAATTCAATGAGTAGAAAGATTTGTATTAATAGGGTTTGGACAAGATATCCTGTCTGCTTCTTGCACTATGGATAACCTCTAAGAAGATAACAATGTAAAATGTATTAATTATTGAAACTGTCCTATTAATCAGTTTTGATACTGTCTCATTGTTATTTGTTTCTCAATAAAATAAAACATCATTCATTGAACTGAGTATATTGGTGCATGCCTATAATCCTAGCACTTGGAAAGCTTGGGCATGAGTATTACTATGAGTTCAAAGCTACAAAGAGTTTAAGGCCAGCATAAGCTACCCAGAGTTCAAGGACAGCCTGAAATATATAGTGAGGCCCTGTTCCAAATAAAAACCACTATATATTTATGAATATATGTAATTTATAAAATATACATAATTTATTTAAATATGACAGTAGTAGGTACTTGCATTATAAATGGTGAAGGAGTTTTAGTGATTACTTTAAAATAGGTAAATTAGGCCAGTGGTGAGATAGCTCAGGGGTCTAAAGCACCTGCTTAGGCAAATTTAGGAAAGCTTGCAGGGACCACAGTTTTATTGCTGGCACCACATGCTGTACCAGCCCTGCCCCCAGGGTGGACTGAACCAGCCATAAATAAATAAATAAACAAAAAAATAGCTAAATTATGGTCCAATTTTAATTAACTATTCGTTTGTACATCTATCCATTCATCCATCTACTCAATTATCTAGCTTCCAAGCAACATTTATGGAAAGCTTACTAGCAACATATTAAGCTGATAAAGACAAACAGGAAGATAAACTTATAATTTCAATAAAATTATAATCCTTAATATAAAGGATTATGTGAGGATTAATAATACTGGGACAAAATCTATACTGAGAAAGAAAAATACAGAGAACATATCTGAGCATAAAAAGATTAAGTAAGAAATGTTATTCTCTAAACTTGATAATATATATTAGAAATTAACATCTCAAAATAAACTGAATCTAAAAGTTGAGTTGTTTTAGATTTATAATCTAAAGGGAAACAGTGAGAGTAAAGGGAAAAACCCAAAAACTTTGACCAGCACTCATGTGTAGAAATATATTAGATATGTGTAGAATTACTACCTTTCAAAAATTCAACATTATGGACTGTTTTCTTCCATTGGGAATGAAGAGGATCTGCAGAATACTGATTTCATTATTTCATGCTTACTGAACTGTGTAAGGGCCAGGCCAATATTCAAGATACTGCTTCTGTTACTCTTCTCTCATTGCTGGGACAAAATATCCAACATTCACAATCAAGGAAGAATTATTTAGCTCAGTTAGTGGAGGCTTCAGTCCATACTCAGCTGGCTCCAAGACAGAGTGGCACAAGACAGAAGGCAATTGTTCATGGTGGCAGAAAACAGCAAAGAGCAAAGGGAGGAGCTGCAGCTTCAGCTGCTAGCTAGCCTCTTTCCCCTTCTTACATTGTAATGCCCTGGGGGAGGTTGTAGCACCAACACCCACAATCCCAGCACTAGATGAAGAATCAATTGCAAATTCCAGAAGCCACCCCATGACTGCATGAAGTCTTGTGGGAACAACCAGACACAAACCATAACAGGTACATATTATTTACTTTGTAGAACAGTGTGATGAGGTAAGAAATACCCTTTTTTACAGAAGAGAACAATGAAAATAGGCAACTTGATCAGCATCACACAATCAGTAAAATTTAAATGTAATTCTTCTTACTCCAATTCCAATATCATTTTCATTAGACTTAGTTGTAGAACTAAAGATTTATGTAATAAACTGGTATGGTCACCTATGCTATCAGCTCATACATTATCTGTAACAACTAGCCTCATTTACTGAGAGCTCACTATCTGCCAGACACTGTGTGAGGCACTTTGTTCACATCACCTTTCAGGTACTCAAATAAGCTCCTGAGCTAGGTATCATCACTGCCACTTTATAGATGAGGGGAAAGAGCATATTACAGAGGCTAAGAAATGTGCTCACTATAAGCACATGAGTAAATGAGGCAGGTGAGTGTTACATTGAGTCCATTTGCTTCCAAAGTCCAAGTCCTCACCTATAATTTCATGACATTGACATACTTTTTTAAACTAATAGGAGATTTAAAAACATAATAAAAATATAAAAATTATATACTTTAGAATGGTTATATCTCAAAAACCTAAGTGTCCGACGCAAAAGTAATATGACAGAATATATAATTCCTACACAGAACTTGATAAAAGTACCCAAATGTATCAGTGGCTTATAAAATATTTTTGACTGAATAAACTACTTTTAACATTAAAATTAGTCTGTCTATAAAAGTGTCTACAAGCTAAAACTGGCTTTTATTATTTTTATTCCCATCACTCTCATTAGAATGGCTTTATTGTTTTTTGGTTGAGACAAGTTCTCACAATATAGTCCAAGCTTGTATTGAAATCATTATATAACTAGGTCAATCTTACACTCATAGTGATCTTTCTGCCTCAGCCTGCTAAATACTGTGGTTAAGGTGTACAACACCAGTCGGGTGTGGTGGCGCATGCCTGTAATCCCAGCACTTGGGAGGCTGAGGCAGGAGGATTATACCACATAGTTTTTGAATATTAAAAATACATGGAGAATTTGAATATTAAATGTACATGGAAAACTCTCTAGAGGAAAATATAAACTTATACATTTACTTTCCTATTTTATGTCAGTAGAATAGGAATAATAATTATGCATTTTTCAGGGCCAGCCAGATAGCTCAGCAGATTAAAGCACCTGCTTAAGCAGATGCAGGAACTGGGATTCCATCCCCTACTGCGATGCTAGCCCCACCCCTGGGGTGTGCAGAGAAGCGATTGAGACTGGGAGTGGTGGCATGCACACACCTGTGCAGCACTTGGGAAGCTGAAAACAGGAGGATCACTATAACTCTGATCTGTGTAGTGAGACCCTATAGACCCTGTACTAAACACATAAAAAAATTATGCATTTTTCTCTCAAGAAATGTTTTCCTAAACTACAAATTTAAAATATATGAAAAACATAAAAGCCATATACCTCAGTAAAATTATTATGTGTAGTTTGAAATTATTAGGTTTCATTTTCCTTACAGAATGGACATCCATATTTCCACACATCTAGCCTACAATACAGCTTGTTCTTAAACATCCAAGCCTTTCAGTCCATGGTGGAAACCAACACAATTATAAAGCATACTTTAAAAAAAAAAAAAAATTTCAAATGAGCAAATAAAGTAAGGCTCACCATTTTGATGCCTGTGGAAAATGTGACTGGCTTCATAGGTTTGGGTTTGTCAAGCTGCATTTCCAACTGGGCAGATCTGTCTTTATGTTGAGCCAAAAGCACAGCAACAGGGAGATCAGAACTCTCCTGAAAGAAAAGATTAAACTCAATATGAAAGGTAAAAAAGGAAAACCTAAAGAGCAACAAGGCTTTTATTTTCAAGTATGCTCTTTTCTGTAAGCATTTGATGTCAAACTAAATATTCATTTTATAGAGAACAGTTTATAAAAAAATCAGTATTCTATAAGAAAAGGCTGTTATAGACTAATAAATCAAAATAACTTACAAACAAGTATTTTTATAAAATCCATATTAAAGACAATAAAATAACTTCTATTTCATCTAGCCACCAAGCATATTTATTAAAAACTAGAAGCTAATCACAAAAATAGCAGTATAAACTACTATCAGATGTTTATCTAAGACACATTCTTTTTACCAGTGAATTCAGACCAGTTGAAATAGTTTCCCATTAGATTTCACCTGAGGCTATTTGGAAATGATCCTTGTTCTGTTTCATACAATGGGAGTATTGTAAGTATAACCAAATGTATATTTATTTTCTCTTTTATTTACCTTATTTTTTAAAAGGGGATCTGAAATTTTACATTCAGTAGAAAAAATGATATTTTCAATAGTTTATATTGATACTAAATCAGGGCCACTGATATATATATATCCCAAGCAAATTAGTGATTAATTCTTAAATGTAAACTTTTATTTATCCTAGTTAAAATGAGGTCTTCTTACATGTTTAAAGTGCTTGGAAGCTGAGAGCTAAACTAAATGATACCCAGACTCTTCCAAGTTCTCAATTAAATGAGAATGCAGAAATGTATGCAGAGGGAGAGTTATGTTCTCTCTCCCTGGCTCTGGCTCACTAGCTTGTTCCCACTCTCTTATACACACATTACATCCTTTATAAATGACAGTGAAGGTATGAAAACATTTCTATCTTTATACTAAGTTATATGCAAAAACATAGTGTTAGGATACAGATCTTGGGGCTGGGAAGATGGCTCAGTGAAATAAGCACTTCCTTGGCAAGCGAAAGGACCTGAGTTCAATCCCTGGTTCCGCCAAAAAAAAAAAAAAAAAAGATACAGACCTTCCAAATAATGGTCATTCAGAATTTAATCCAGAAGAAACTGTACTGTTAATATTTCCCATTATGAAAACAAGCATATACCAGATCCTAATTTTTTTCTCTTTTTTGTATATTTGTTTGTTTGTTTTAGAGAGAGAGTCTCACCATTCAGTTCAGGTTGTCCTTGAACGCACAAGGTAGATCAGGCTGGCCTTTAGCTTGCAGCAATCCTCTGCCTCAGCCCTTCTAAATTTTTCTCAAATCTAAAAACTTAATAATCTTTAGATACAAATGTAACTAATTAACATACAGGATTTGAGGTTGCGATACAGAAATAATTCAAGAGACAAAGTTAACAGAATTGTCCTATAATAAAGTTGTACATTAATATTTCATACATGTTTTGCCAGAGCAGGGTCACAAAGATTAAAACTTTTAAAAGCAAGTAAAAGAACACAAATTTTATTTGTAGAACAGATCCTTGTTAAAATGAAAACCACTCATAACAGGCTTTAGCAATAATGAAAAAGTATCTTTGATACTTTTCCTATTTTACAACAAAGCATTAGTCATGCACTAGTAATAGCATTACTGTGAAACCCTGCAACTACTCTACATTTCCTGATTAGGGATTTTATAATAAACTTAAAGTAAACATTTTAAATGAACTGTCATCAAAATTATCTTTTCATTTGCAGAAACCAACACAGAAAAAGTTTCTTGGCTAAAATGTTAAATCATTGCTTCTCAACTCATATTCAAATGAACTGAAATGCTCAGCCATAACAGGTATTAACTCTAAAAACTAAAAATGCTTGTATTAAAAGCAAGAGAATACATTTACTTCAAGGAAATTGCTAATCAAAACCGGCTTGTTTTAATACTGGTTTCACATTCACATAGAAGGAACTAAATTCTAAGATATGTAAATAGTTGAATTTTATAAAAATAAATATTCTGGGTTTTTAAAACTATTTTTAATATTAAGGTATATAATTTAAACCAATGTAATTCTACTTTAGTATACAAAAGCTTAGAAGATGAAAGCTTTTATGTTAAATTAGAATTAAATATGAGCTTTAATGACAAAAATATTTAAAGAATAAAATAAACTAGGTGAAATGTTCATGCTGCGGAGAATATGTAACATGAAGATTCAGTCTTTCAAGTTAGTTCATTCTTCTTGGCGGTACATTTTACCTTAAAAGGTTTCTATAACCTGTAATAATTGCCTGAAGGAATACTGTTCAATATTTTTAAAAATTTTAATAAGACTGCCTGTAATACTCATTAAAGAGTCTAATATGGCTGTTTTTAAAAGATTACTTTAACAGACTTAAGTAAGCCATCTGGCAAACAATATTTCTAATAAAAATCAGCTACTGCATTTCACAACAACTTCAGCCCTTACAAAATCTGAAATACAAACTGAAAAAATTTCCAAATATGAATATGAAAATATTTAATAAGACAACCTGGGGACTGGCAAAATAGCTCAGTGGTCTAAAGCACCTGCTTAAACAAGCTTAGGCAATTGCAGGTACCATGGTTCAATCCCTAACACCACATGTGGTGCCAGACCTGCCCCCAGGGTGGGCTGAACTGGCCAAAGGGGAAAAAAAAGACATACCCTTATAAATAAAAATATTTTTCTAAATTGTTAAAAATTAATTCATAGTAAGATTCAATAAATGTATATATTCTAGCCAACATTATGGCAAATACTAAGCCATAAATATTAAGAGCATAACATCAAAATCCTGTCACATATAATACCAATGATTTTTTTCCAATACCCATGATTTTTAAAGGTTAAAAAGTAACTTTTGGTACAAGGACCAGACTGAAAAGCAGGAGTAAAAAACTGTAAGAAGCAGTATGGGTGTAAATTAAGTGTAGGAAATAATTCTAAAATCTAACCTCCTACATATATTAGTAAACAACATTATCTTCTTTTTTAATAAAAAAAATCTAACACATGAACATAGAAAAGGAAATACATTTCTTCACTACTTATAAGAATCCAAGAAAAAAGAAATAAAAGTTAATAAAAGTCAACAAAAACTAAAAGTACATTAACATTTATAACAAAAGGTTTAGCAAAGATTAAAAACTAAGAGCATTAAAAATAAATTTTAAAATGGAAACCAGAAATCAAAACTGCAATTCTAAACCAGTCTGTGGCAATTAATTGTACTAATGAATATAGTAAATTACTAAGAATTATTTAACAAGCATGTTACATGATCTAAATAGCGAGGAAAGTATGCTCAATAATGACTTGCAGGTGAAGAAATCAGGAAGTCAGGGAAAAGCTCACAAAATCTAATATTAACTCCAGATTATACACAATGTACAACACTGGCAGCTTCACAGCTCACTTCATGCCTCAGTAAGTTATTAGGGCACTTCATGCCAATAACAGCTCAATGAGCCAGCAAAGTTTAGTACTCTTGAGGACTAAGAGGATATGCAAAAATAACTGCTATGCAAAGCTACAGAAATTTAAAATTTGGAAATATTTTATACACAAAACATTAAAATACCAAATTGAATTGTGTATCCAGCTAATATCAAAGTTCTATATTTGGGAGTAATCAGTTCAATGTACAGAGGAAAAGCATTGCTTCCCATAAAAGTATGTTCCTCTTTGTATAAAGCAATTGGAAAAGAATCTTTCAGTACAATAATTTACTAAATCACTGCTTAAAATTTTTAATTTCTCATAAAGCACATCTATAAAAATATAAAACACAACACATACTTCAACTGTTAAAGCTGTTCTGCCACTTACTACATTCAAAAAAAAAAAAAACTAATTGAAGTTGCTAGGAAAAACAACATTATTGTATATCATACGCTGCTGCCCTCATTTGATGAACCAAATTCACATTCCATTCACAGAAAGTAAGCAGGGTTCTAGAATAAGCATTTCTGTCTAAAATTCATAACCCCCTTACCTTTATTTTTTCTTTACTTTCTCATTTGTTTATAACTTAATTCATCTTGCTGTCCCTTTCTATTCCTGGTTAGTTGGTTTAAATGTTTTATTGACCAAAAACATGTATACATTTACCCCATCACACATAACAAGTCATTTATGGAAGCTAAGCATGTTAACACTGAAGAAATATCTTATAGAAGTGAATTTATACGGACAAAAACAGAAAAGAAGGATGTAAAAATTCTTTCACAGAGAAAAAGATTTCCTAGTCTGTTATATGATTACTCTTACAGAATAACAGCATCAACTATGATATCAAATCCACGAAAACTTCAAAGGCCTTAGTTGCTATTATCGTTAGCATTCACTACTTCAGTAGTTAACGACTACTAATACAACTATTACAATACCACCATCTTTCTAAGCACATTTTTAATGCAAAAGTATGAAATATAATTGTCACAGAGCTACTACAATCATTATAAGTGTCAGTGTAGAATCAAAATATTTAAAAATTAGCTAGTTAATAGACAACTAATATTAATCAAGAGGAAACACTTTAAAAATAGTGTTTTAATCAGTCAGCTTAGAAATATATAAGTAATCTATTGAGAATATACCAGGTTTCATCAGTTACAACATTTTCCTCTCACCTGAAAATAAGATATCGATAAAACATTTTAAAAAGGAATAGAAATAAAATATACTAGCACCTCATTTTTACAACCTTCTTTAAGATCTACAAACTGCTATGTCCACAAACACCACCATATCTTATGGTAAATCATCTCAAATCCTTCCTAGCAACTGACAGGATATAAACAATAAGCATATGAGTAAAACAAAATTACAATTAAGTCATTTTCATAATTCCTAACAGAGAATCAACTGAATTTTTATTATGCCAGATTCTGGGAGAATGGAATTTTTTTCTGAGAACACAGCATATGGATTAAAAAGAACAAAAGACATACTCATTTCAGGAGCACATATACTAAAATGAGCCACTACCTCCACCAAACGTAAGAAGTTCAGAGGCAGTATCTATAATTCTTTCTCCTTGAAAGAGAGTGGACTTTCTTACTAATAAAGATAGTTTCTCAGCCCATGCCTTGAAACATTAGCAGCTTCTTCTATATTTTACTGAAAATATCTCTTTCTATAGCTCTGAGACACTGCACAGATATACAGCTACACAGCTATAGAAACTATGTAACATACCCTGAGAATACACCAGAGATGGAAAAGTAGCCCTGAAGTTCCATCTGGTTTTTGTTTGTTTGTTTTTATTTTGTTTGGTTTTTTTTTTTCAGTACCAGGGATTGAACTCAGGACCCTGCACTTGCCAGACAAGTGTATATTCTACTGAGTTATCTCTCCAGCCTTCCATCTGGGTTTTTTAGCCCATGGAATTATAAGCACAAAACGGTGAGGAGCAGGGGGCAGAGGAGACTTTAATATTCAACAAAAGATATAATAGTATCAATAAGTAATTACCAAACAATGGGTAAATGCCATCATCAGCATTGTAAATAGGAAAAATAAACCCTAAAGAGTATTTTTTTTTTTTTTTTTTTTTTTTTTTTTAAGGGAAGGATCTACAGGGTGTTCAGAGTCTCACTACTAGATCGGACTCATAGTGATCCACCCGTTTAGAGCCTCCCAAGAGCTGGGATTACAGGCACCCACCACCACACACAGTTTCAACCGCCCTCTCAGCATGGGGGTAGGGGTACGGGATCAAACTTCTGCCCTTGCTTACAGGTGCTTTAGTCTGCTGAGCTATTTGGCCTGCCCTCCCTAAGGAGTAATTTTTAATCACAATTAACACTGTACATACCAGTTCATCTAAAAAGGCCTGCTTATTCTTCCGTTTTAGAATCTGCTGCAGTTGTTCCTCTTTTTGTACAAATAGTCTTCTTTGTTCATTTTCCTGTCGCTCTACCTCTAAAGCTTCTTCCAATTCTTCCTGTTCCCGAGTCTAAAACAGAAGTTTTAAATAGCAGGAAATAAATTTAGCAGCCAATAGCAGTTCTATATCACATTGTGATACTTTTTTTTTTTAATGTGTTTAGTACAGGGGCTATAGGGTCTCCCTACATAGATCACATTCAGTGATCCTCTTGTTTTCAGCCTCCCAAGCACAGGGGTTACAGGTGTGCACAACCATGCCCAGTCTCAATCAATGTCTCAGTGCGTCCCGGGGGTGGGGCTGGCACCGCACATGGGGATTGAATCCCAGTCTCTGTGTCTACCTAAGCAGGTGCTTTAATATCTGGCCAGCCCCATTCTGATACTTTTTATTGGATGCATGACACACACTAATCACTGATTTTTTTTTTTTTTTTTTTTTTTTTTTTTTGGTATTGGACATCAAACTCAGGACCTTGTGTTTTCCAGGGAGGTACTTGTGCCACTGAGCTGTGTGTCCCTGGCCCTCATCACTGACTTCTTAATAATGCAGTGCTTTCATTTCAAAGAAACCATAATTCACTTTACTTTCTACTATTAAAAACATTACTATTAAAAAGAATGACATCTAGCACTATAGAAACACTTAAAAGTACACTAAGACCAGAAGCAAAACTGTAGTAACTACTTAATAGTAATTTTTATGAGCCAGCCAGATAGCTCAGCAGACTAAAGTACCCACTTAGGCAGAGCACAGTGGCCAGGGTTCAACCCCTGGCCTGCCATGCTGTGCTGGCCCCAAACCTGGGACACACTAAGATGGTGATGCAAACTGGGCAAAGTGGTGCATGCCTGTAATACTAGTGCTTGGGAGACTGAACACAGGTAGATCTATAAGTCTGATCTACATAGTGAGACCTTATAGACTCTGTACTAAATAAAAATATTTTAAAAATAGTAATTTTTACTTGTAATTGCTATAAACAGATCATTAATTTTAGAAGATTTAACATCACTTTTTTTTTCCAATTCATCTATGATGTAAACTCCTGCAGAAAAATATTTCATGTATACACTTTAAATTCAGTTATACAAAATGTGCTTACTTCTGCTAAAATATCAACATTACAAATCAGGTCAATCTCAAAGTCATCTTCATTTAATTCTCTTGACACCTCATTCTACCCTTTTAAAAGATCAGCTGCTAGGTTCTATGAGCATTTCTTCCATCATTTCACAAATTTCTGCTCTTTCATAATGGAGGGAAAGCAAAGAGTAAAAAGGAGCAAAGATATGAAACACCTTGGAATGACTGGTAAGTCATGAAATATAAGGGTGGGAGAAAGTTTTAGACAAAGCTGAGATTAAGCTGAGACACATCAGTGAGCATCTATTATATCATAAAAAATTAAAGAAATACAGGCTATAAGAAGACAACTGGGAGATATTAAGAAAATCTAAGGGATGAAATTTGAAATAAGAGTAAAAGCAGTAAGGCACACCAGTCAATAGGGTTCAATACTGAAAACAGGAAGACTACTTAGAAGAATACTACAATAACCCAGGTAAGAAAAATACCAGGTCCCTAAGTAAGATCATAATAGAATCAAAGGAGTAAGCATTCTTGAAAAAGAATAGTAACTACCAAGAGAATGTGAAGACCGACAGGTATGGCTTGAGTAGCTGGGTAGATGCTAGCATAATTCACTAAGATAACATAATAAGAGACAAAACTGTCACAAGGGACAACTAATAACATTACATAATGATGAAAAAGCCAATATATAAAAAGATATAACAACTATAAGCATATATGCATCCAATACCAGAGCACCTAAATATATAAATCTAATATGAATATATAAACTTAAAGACGAAAATAAACCACATTACACTACAGAAATTTGAATAATTAACTTTCTTTTTTCCCCCAAAAGGGATTTTTTTTTTTTTGGTCTTTTATTTATTGTATTCTTTTTTCATACTGGGAATTGAACTCTGGGCCTTGCACTTGCTAGGTGGGTGCTGCACCACTGAGCTACATCCCTGGCTCATAAACCACTTTCAATAACAGAAAGAATGTCAAATAGAAGGTCAATTAAGTAAACAGAAATCTTGAACAATGCTACAGGTCACATAGACCTAACTAATGTATATAGAGAAAATTTCGCCAAACAGCAGAAGAATATGCGTTCTTTTTAAGCACATACATTTTCTAGGATGGGACACAAGATAGAAAGTAAGCCTTAACAAATTTAAAACTGAAATGATACAAAATATAACAACTAATTTGTCATTATACTTATATGAGGTATCTACAATACTCACAATTCTAGGGTCAGAGAGATAGTTCAGTGGACTAAGACCCTACTTAGGCAAGCAAGGTTCGATCCTCACATCAGATGTCATGTAGGTCCCTGCTCCCAGGCATGCTGAACCTAACACTGGGACTGGGTACGATGGTATACACCTGTAATCCCAGTGCTGGGAAGGCTGAAAACAACAGGATTACTACAAGTCTGAGCTGTATAGTTAGACACTGTACCAAATACGATAGATAGATAGATAGATAGATAGATAGATAGATAGATAGATAGATAGATAGATACATAGATACATAGATGATAGACACAGACAGACAGACAGACAGACAGACAGAGACAGACAGCTGACCTTCCTTCTCCCACAGTGCCCAAGAACAGAGCTTCTGTGCTAGTGCTAGTCCAAACTTTTTAGAACTTAGAGAACTCTCAGTGGCCTGTGGGACACAGGAGTGCTGTGATCTCTGAGCCAAGTGGGAGCAGGTGCAGAGCTTTCCTTGAGCCATTTAAGAATTTTAGCAGACCCTGGGCAGCCTGTAGGACTCTTACCTGGATAATTACTATGAGCTTCAAAACTGCCAAAACACAGGAGCAAAAGGCAATCTCAGTCCTCTAGCCCACCCAAAACAAATCCAGGAGACAAAGACATACAGCAATTTGGAAATCACACACCTGAAATCTCCAAAATGATAGCAACTGAAGTAAAGAAAAAAGTCCATCAGACTATAGAAGAAATCAGAGGAGATATAATCTCTAAGGTCCAAAAAAGAAATGACAACAATCATGAAAGAACTGCTCAACACAGCTAAAGAAGTTATAGATAGAAAAATAGTGGAGAATAGAAAAAATGATGGAAACACTGAATAAACAGTACAGGAAAAAAATTAGAATGCATGAAACAGATTAAAACAAATACCCAGGAAATTAACAGTTCCACTGAAAGCTGGAAAAACTGCTTGAATGAAACTGAAGATAGATTTTCAGACCTCGAAGACAGTGTTGTAGCTAATGAACATGAAATAAGAGATCTCTTAAAAAAAGAGAAAAAAAAAAAAAAAAACTAACAAAGAACCAGGAAATAACGGCTCAGCAGCTAAAAGATGATGCAAAGAAAAATAATATAATAAGAAAAACAAATGTCAATGAAGCAGCAGAAGACAACACAAATGACATAAAAAGACTACTTGTAGAAGTACTAGCAGAAAATTTTCCAAACATGAGAAAAGAACATGACACACAGACAAGTGAGGCATATAGAACTCCAAACAGCCACAATCGCAATAAATCTACACCTACACCCATAATAATCAAGATCTCAGAAACTCAGCAAAAGAATAGAATATTAAAAACTGCTAGAGAAAAGAAATAGATCACCTACAATGGAAAGCCTATCAGTCACAGCAGATTTCTCAATCAAACCATCAAATCAAGAAGAGGTCGAAGTGAAGTATTTCAGATAAAAAATAACTTCCAACATAGACTGATATACCCTGACAAACTATCAAATTTAATGGTGAAATAAGATCCTTCTATGACAAAGAACCATTGAAGAAATTCATGACCACCAAACCAACCTTACAAAGAATACTGACAGATATTCTCGAAAGAAACAGAAGCGATCCCAGCTACAAGAAAAACAGAAAGGAATCACCAAACAGAGCAAGTAATAAAAATAAGAGAGAAGTACAGAACCTGTAACAGGAAAATAACATGACAAAGATAAGCTAATATGTGTCAGTTATAACCATTAATGTAAAAGGCCTCCATTCACCAATCAAAACAAACAGACTAACAGAGTGGATTAAGAAACAAAATCCAACAATATGCTGCATACAAGAAACACATTTAACCCAAAAGGAAATTCACAGACTAAAAGTCAAAGGATGGAAAACAATCCTCCATGCCACAAGAAATCAGTAATGAGCAAGGGTAGCTATTCTGGTTGCTGACAATATCAACTTCAAACCAAAATTCATCCAAAGAGATAAAGATAGTCACTACACACTTGTTAAGAGAAAACTGCAAGAGGAAGAGATAACAATAATAAAAATATATGCACACTTTGTAAAAGCATCCTCCTACATATGACAAATTTTAACAGACATGAAAAATCAAATGAGCAATAATACAATAGTAATGGTAGACTTTAACATTCAACTATCACAAAAGAGACAGATCAACTAGACAAAAAAAAAAAAAAAAATCAGTGAAGAGGGCTGGCCAGATAGCTCAACAGACTAAAGCACCTGGTTTGGCAGAGCACAGCACACAGGGTTCAATCCCCCTGGCACTACATGCTGCGCCAGCCCCACCACCGGGGCATGCCCTGAGATGGAGATTGCAGCTGAGCCTGGTGGCACACACCTATAATCCCAGCACTTGGGAGGCTGAAAACAGGAGAATCACTATGAGTCTGATCTATGTAGTGAGAGCCTAGACCCTGCAGACACTGCCCTAAATTCATAAACAGGAAAAAAAAAAAAATCAGCAAAGAAATAACAGAACTAAACTAAACTTGGGAAGAAACTGGCCTTTACAGAGCGTTTCACCCAGAAGAAAATAGAAAACACATTCTTCTCAGCTGCACATGGGATATTCTTCAAAATAGATCATATACTAACACACAGAGCACCCTTAACTAAATGTAAAGGAATTTAAATTATCTCAATGCATACTATCTGATCATGGTACAATAAAACTGGAAATTATTGACAAAAGAAAATACAAAAACATGACAAACACATGGAAATTAAATGACAACTTCCTAAACACCAGTGAAAAATCACATAAGAAATTAAAAAACAATCAAATGAAAATACAGATACAACCTATTGAAACTTGTGAGATGAAGGAAAACTGTCTTAAGAGAAAATTTATAGTAACAAATTTGCGCATTAGGAAAACAGAACAAGCTCAAATAAATGATTTTATGCAGCAACTCAAGCTCCTAGAAAAAGAAAAGTAAGTCAAGCCCAATGCCCAAAGAAGGCAGGAAATTATAAAGATTACAGCAGAAATTAATGCATTTGAGACAAAGAAAATACAAAGAATACATGAATCAAAGAGTTGATTCTTTGAAAAGGTAAGTAGAATTGATAAACCTCTAGCCAACCTAATCAGAAAAAGAAAAAAAAAAAGCAAATTCATACAATAAAAATGAAAAGGGAAAAATCACTACAGACCCTAGAGAAATTGAGAAGATCCTCAGTACCTACTTCCAAAATATTTACTGTCATAGGATGGAAAACAGGGCAAATGGACAGTTTCCTAGATAAATATGAAATGCCAAAGCTGAGTCAAGAAGATATAGAAACTATGAATATACCAATAACAAGAAACAAAATTGAAAATGCAATAAAAAATTCTACAAAGAGAAGTCCAAGACCCGATAGCCGCAGCAGAATTCCACAAGAAATTTAGAGAAGATTTAATGCCAACTTTTCTCAAAATCTTCAATGAAGAATAGTTGAAAGGGAAGTAATTCTCTCAAACCCATTCCTAGAGGCAAGTATTACTGATTCCAAAACCAGAGAAAGATCCAGCTAAAAAAGAGAACTATAGGCCAATCTCTATAATGAATATAGATGCAAAAATCCTCAATAAAATACTAGCAAACAGAATGCAACAAATCTCAAGAAGATTATATATCCTAACCAAGTGGGATTCATTCCAGGAATGCACGGATAGTGCAACGTACACAAACCCATAAATGTAATACACCATATCCACAGAACCAAGAAAAAAACCACATGATCATCTCAATAGATGCAGAAAAAGCTTTTGACAAAGTCGAACATTCATGCACAATAAAAAATCTTACAAAGAACTGGAATAGATGATCTATATCTCAACCTGATAAAAGCCACCTATGAGAAACCAACAACCAATATCATACTAAATGGCCAGAAACTGAAGGCCTTCACTTAAAAATCAGGAACAAGACAAAGATGCTCATTGTCTCCATTGCTATTCAGTATAGCTCAACAAACATTAGTCAGAGCGATTACACAAGAAAGAGAAATAAAAGGAATAAGGATTGGAAAAGATTTGCAGATGACATGAAAATCTACATAGAGGACCACAAAATCAACTCCACAAAGAGTCTTGTAAATTTAATTACCAAATTTAGCAATGTAGCAGGATACAAAGTCAACAACCAAAAATCAGTAGCATTTTTGTACACCAAAAATGAACATACTGAGAAGAGAAATTAGGGAACACACCCCTTTCACAATAACATCCAAAAAAATGAAATACTTAGGAATTAATCTCCCTAAGGATGTAAAAGATTTATACAGTGAAAATTATGGTACTCTGAGAGAAGAGGTTGACAAGGATTTGAGAAAAATGGAAAAATATTACAAGCTCCTGGATAGGAAGAAAAAACACTGTGAAAATGGCCATACTCCCAAAATTGTTATACAGATTCAGTGCAATCCCGATTAAAATACCATTAGAATACCTCACAGAACTAGAGAATATCAAAAGTAATCCTGGGAAACAAAGGAATCCCTGACCTTGGGGGCCAAGGAGATGGCTCAGTAGAATAAGTGCTTGTCTGGCAAGCGCAAGGGTCTGAGTTCAATCCATGGTTCTGCCAATAGAAAGAAAGGAAGAAAGTGAGAGAGAGAGAGAGAAATCTCTGAACTAAAATTATACTGTAAAGCTACTGTGATAAAAGCAGTATGGTACTGGCATAGAGGCAGGAGTGAGGATGAATGGAACAGATCAGAAGATGTAGACACAACTGCAAACATACTCAGCCACCTTATCTTTGATAAAGGGGCCAAACAGGCTCACTGTAAGAATAATAGCCTTTTTAATAAATGATGTTAGAAAAATTGGCTTTCCACATGCCAGTGGCTAAAACTAGACCCATGCCTATCAACACGCACAAAGCCACAGTCAAAACGGATCAAGATTTAAATATTAAAATAGAAACACTAAGTCTTCTGGGTAAAAATGTAGGTAGAAGTCTTAAAGACATAGGGGTAGGAAGAGAGTTCATGAACAAAAAACAAACAACCCCAGAAATAACTTCAAAGAATCAACAACTGGGATCTCAACTTTATGAAAAGTTTTTGTGCTTCAAAGCAAATCTCCAACAGAGTAAAAGGAAATCAACAAACTGGGAACAAATTATAGCTGACTCTCTCTCAGACAAAAGCCTTCTTATCTAGAACATAAAAAGAATTTTAAAAAACAGCCTCTGCCTCCCCAAATTCAAAGACCAAAAAAATGGACATCTGAAATGAATATACTCTTCTTAGAGAAAGAAATACAAATGGCAAGTAAATATATGAAAATGTGTTCAACTTTTTCATATTTTTCATTGATTATTTGAGAAATGCAAATTACAGCAACACAGAAATTCCATCTCACCACAGAAGGAATGGCTAACATCAATAAGTCAGCTAATAACAAATGCTGGAGAGGCTGTGGAGAAAAAGGAAACCTTCTTCACTGTTGGGAGTGTATAGTCTGGCACAATCATTATGGAAATCAATGTGGAGATTCCTTAAAAAGCTAGGAGTGGAGATCCATTCAAGCCAGCTGTTCCCCTCCCCATTTTTCAGCATGAACTGAAAACCTCATACCACAGTTATATATGTGCACCCATGTTTATATCTGTGCAATTTGTCATAGCTAAATCCTGGAAACAACCCAGATGTCCATTAATTGAAGAATGGATAAGGAAGATGTGTTTTTTGTTTTGTTTTTTTTTTTTGGCTTTTTTGAGACAGGGTCTCACTGTGCAGTTCAGGCTGGCCTTAAGCTCACTTTGTAGCTCAGGCTGGTCTCGAACTCACAACAATCCTCCTGCCTCAGCCTCCCTAGTGCTGGGATTACAGGCATGCGCCACCACGCCCGGCTAGATGTGTTATTTTTAAACAATGGAGTATTATGCAGCTATAAAACAGGATAAATTTGAGTCTTCTGTTGGAAGATGGATGCAACTAGTGAACATACTCTTAAGTGAAAGGAATGAACTTATTAAAAGGAAAGAGTTACTGAGTTGAGGAGGAGGACAGGAGAGGCAGGCAGGGAAAGAGATTTATCTCTGTATGTAAGCAGGATGGTTTGGACAACTGTGCTGTGCATTTCTGCTAGCCTACAGAACAAAGCAGTTAATGCTTTAATTTGTCTGGTCTCCTTTTTTCAATTGTACTTTTTCTCTTCTTAATTTCTTTCTTTTTTTCTTTTTTCTTCCAATTTTAAATTCATATTTCTAGTATGAATAACTGGTTGGAATACAACACTGTACTACAACAAATACTGTAAAATTCATATTAATTTAAGTGAAATTCTGTATCACTTGTAATTTTTTGTTTTAATTCTAATTGTACTCTTTAAAAATTAAAAACTAAATAGATATATACATACATAAAATAGTTAATTCAGAACAAAGAACGGAAGAGTGAGTGCCAGGAGTTAGGGCAGATAGAAATGGGAAACAGCATAAAGAAGCCTAAAGTTTTAGTTAAGTAGAAAGAAAATCTACCGAACACTATACTTGCATTGATATACTTTTAGTGCATATATGCTTAAATTGTGTTAACATGGTAGACATGTTATGTGTTTATACCACAATAAAACAAAAATTATTTTTAAACATAAGGAGGATGAATATAGAAAGTCTAGTTCTGAACACACTGAGCTACAACACATCCAGAAAGAAGAATCTATTAACAATGTAGACATGCATGGATGTATTATGTGCATCTAAGAGCTCAGAAAAAACAACAGACTATAAAAATGTTTTGGACTAACCAGCATAAAGGATGAACTCAAGAGAATCACTGTGATGAGCCTGTAGTTATTTAACAGGGGGAAAAGCTCCCTAAAAGTTTGAAAGATAACAAAAGGAGTAGTAGAATAGGATGACTACACAAAACACAAAAATTTCCAAAAGCAAGAGAAAAAAACTCCACCAAACACAATGCAGCAACCAAATGAGATTCAAACCAATAAAGTGTCTACTGACTTTGTCAGCAGGGGAAGTGTTATCTTCAACTTTTTCACTCAGTAAATATAAATTGTCTAGCTAACTGATTGATTAATTAGGAAAATGTGGAGTAAAAATCAAGTAAGCAGTGAATGTCAAGACCAGATCAGAGGTATACACTAATTGCCTACTTTTACACGGCAAAATCAACACAATGTTGAGTAGCCACTCATCAAGGTGAGTAACTGTGGGAAAACTTTGAAATTCCATAGAGAACAGACAGAGACTCTGCATACCTGAAAAGAAGGTCAGACAGAGCTATTCAGCACCAATCACAGGAGAGGCATAGTAGATTCTTCAGCAAAAACACCAAAGGCCAGAAGGACATGTAATGTCATACTTCAAGAGCTGAAGGTAAAAACTGCTGACCTAGATTCTACCCATTATTGAAAACCAATTATTGAAGTCTCTGTTTCTATTGCTGCTTATGTCTATCTTTAATTGACAATGTTTGCTTTATACTTTTAAGTGCCCCAATATTATAACTGCTACAGCTTCTTATACATTGCTGCTCTTATCATTACACAATGTCACTCTTTGTCTCTTGTGACAATTTTGATAGCAAAATTATCCATCAGAAAAAAAGATAATTTCCAAAATAAGCATAAACTAATGACATTTATAACCATCAAACCAGCATTACAAAAGATACTCTATACACAAACAGGGAAAAACATAAATACAGCTGTGAGAGCACCATAGAGGTAGATAGGCAAAAGAGAATCAGAAAACAATCAAACATTAGTGCATTAAAACATCAAACCTCTAAGACAAATGAGGAAGAGATGAATATACACTATTCAAACATCCAGAAGAAAAACACCAAAGTGACAGGATCAGGTACATATCTTTCCACAATAACCTTGAAGATACATGGTCTTAAATCACCATTAAATAGCGGATGACTAGATTAAAAACTAAGTCCCAAAGATATTTTCAAGAAAGTCACCTTATAAACAAAAATATACACAGAAAAGATGAAAAATGATATTCCAACACACATGATCTGGAAATCATTTTTTTCTTTTTGGAAAGCAGCAACACATAGAACTGAAAGAATAGAAGAGCAGCTATATCCACATCTGATAAATCAGACTTCAATACAGAACCTGTTAGAAGCTCACTATATATTAAAGGAAGAATTCATCAACAAGATGCCAAGATTATACACATATATACACTGAACCCCTAGAGTATCAAATTATGTAAAATTATATAAAAAATATTATCATTCATGAAGGGAGAAATATGCCCCAATACAGCAAAGGTGAGTGATTTCAATATCCCAATCTCACCAAAAATTTCTTCCACAGCAAAAAAGAAAAAAAAAATTTCAAGTGTTACCAGAATTAAATTATAACAAACAGCTTAGCAGACATTTATAAAATATTCTGTACATCAGCTAGATACACATTCTTTTCATTAGTACATAGAACTTTTTTCCAAAAGAGACCACATACAGTACAGAGTTTCCTTAGTTCACAAGTATTTCTGTTCTCAAACAAGTAGGGAGAAACATTTGGCAAAATTTTGCCTCTGTTCACAAACTTCACATTAGGTAATCAACATAACTGTAACCATCTTCCCCACACAAACATGAATGCAGCCATCTTCCCCAGAATCATGGAATGAATTAAGTTCATGAAGCAAGGTACAACTGTATTAGGCCATTAAGCAAGTCTGAACAAATTGAGTAAACTAAAATAATCTTGTGTATCTTATCAGATTCTAAGATGAGGAAGAACAGCAAGAGTAATCACAGAATTATACAAACATAAGAAGACTTAAGAACATTCTTTTGGATCATCAATAGGTCATTAATTACAAGAATCAAATGAAAATAAAAATAACACATAATAGAGCCTATAGGATAAAACAAAAGCAATACTAAGAGATAACCTTATAGATATAAATGCCTGTATCGTTTTTTAAAAAGACTGCAAATATATAAACTAATAGTATCTTTTAAAGTCTTATAAAAACAAGAATAAATCTAAAATCCACAGAAGGAAATAAACAATAAAAGATCATGGACAGAGATAAATGAAGTAAAAAGAACTATACAAAAGGTAATCAAAAAAGTTGGTTTCTTGAACAGATAAATTGACAAACCCTTAGCTAAACAAACAAAAACAATAAAGTCCAAGTATATAAAATTGGAGGTAGAAAGTGGAATAATACAGCAGAATTACTGAAATTTATAGGTTGATTAGGGAAATTTGGAAAAACTATACACCCATCAATTGGACAATCTAGAAAAAAACTGACAAGTTTTTGGACATACATAACTTAGCAAAATTGAGCTAAAAAGATAAATAGATCAATAACAAGCAATGAGCCTGAAATAGTAGTAAAGTCCAGTGTAAATCCCAGGAACAAATGGATTCAGCACTAATTCTGCTAAACAGTCAAAGAATATTAATGCTTCTCCTGCTAGCCCATTGCCCAGAAAGATAAAGAACTCCCACAAACTCATTTTTTGAAATTAGTATTCTTCTACTTCTGAAACCCAATATAGACAAGACAAAAAACAAAAAACAAAACAAAACTATAGACCAATATTCTTGATAAACACAGATGCAAAAAGACTCAATAAAATCCTGACAACCAACCAATTCTTAACAAAGGCATCAAGAACATACACAGGAAAACAGGCAGCCTCTTCAACAAATGTGGTAAAAACGAAATAACCACTTGTAGATCACGAATATTAGACCCTAGCACTCACTCACTCTATTATAAAAATTGACATTTTGTATGTTTCTCACTTTGTTTTTATATATTCCTAAATCAATTCAGTAGTGCTCACACATAATTTCCCCCACAAACTTCATCCTTATTTGTAGTGCAAATGTTGCTAAAAATATTCTTGCAATGAATCATTTTCTTGCAAAAAATAGAATCTAACATTAGAGGGGTGATGAAGGCACTGAGCTGGAATCAATGAAGCAGGTTAAAGGACTAAAGGTCACTGTCATTATTCTAATTGTACTACTCTATCCTATAACCCCCTCTATTTTTTACCCTTCCACTTCTAATTTCCTAATAGAACTCACTACTCTGAACTCAAAATATTTCTCTAACTCATATCTCTGTTATTCTTGTTTAATTCACCTTTAAAATCATCTATGTGACTGCAATAACCTCCACTTGGTCTCTCAGACCCCAGCCTTACTTCTGTCAAATTCAACTCCACAAAATACCTAAACACATTCCAGTAAAGACAATACCTCAATGCCACCTTGCCTGTACCCCTTCAACAGCAGTTATCAACAACTGGCTTCTACATCATCGCTCTAAGGAGGCCAGGGAAGTCTCTAATGAGATGCCACTATGGTTTGAGTTAACTATGCTTAATACTTAAGTTCCCAGGACTACTGGGAAGTGGTAGGACCTTTTCCTCATACTTGGAGATCTTTTCCTCCTACAGGGGCATAACCTTGAAGGGAAAATTGGGACCTGGCTCCTCCTCTGTCTTTGCTGGTTAGCCCCAGGAGGTAAGTAACTTGCTCTACCACCTGCTTCCTCCCATGTGGCAAGGGATGGCCTTCCCAAAGGCCCAAAGCAATGGGACCAAACTATTCAACAATTGAAACCATGATTCAAAATATGTTGTATTTTTGTATGTTGATTATCTCAGCTACTTTCTGACAAAAATAGTAAGTTAATCCAGGCACCCCAAGATAAACTACAGAAGAGACTGTGCAGACAAGAATATAGCCAATCTCTCATCCCATTATCATATAAGAGCATTCTGAGTAATCTTTAAAGAAAAGTTTCACTGCTAACGCCTAACAACTGATCCAAATAAAACCAAATTATCTTTCATGATACAGAGGTGTTATATGAAGTAGGACCTTCCTACTTCTCTCCAGTTTCAACACTGCTGTCTTGTAAACTCCAGCAATATATAATTACAAGTCTCAGAGCTCTCCATGATTATCCTTGCCTTCTTGCATTTGCTTGCTGTTTCGGCCCAGGATACCCTTATGCCAGCCTCCCTACTCCTACCCTATTCCAATCTCTTCATCTGTGTAACTTATCTGTCAAAGCACTTCTCAGGTATCATCTTCCTATGAATGCCTTTCCCAATATTCTAAAATTAACTAACTCTGTGTTCTCAAAATAACAGGCACAAAGCACTTTCTACATGTTTATAACACTGGGAAATCACAAAGTTCCTAGAGAATGAGGATGCTTATTCATTACTGCATACTATATACTTTCCAGATAAACAATTCTGTAGTGAAATAAACTTTTTCCCAATTTTTTGCTAAGACATTCTAGGCTGCAGTCTCTACTATGCACAAGAATCCAGACAACTAAAAGTGAAAAGCTAATCAAACTTCAAGATTAGGTCAGCTTTATTCAGTTTCTTTCTGCTTGTGTTTATGCTAGGTGTCAGTTCATGAAACAACACCTCCTTAGTACAAAACTAAGTAATAGCTTCACAATTAGAAATGAGTCAGTGGGGCCGGGGGAAGGGGGATGGCTCAGTGGAATAAGCACTTCCCTGGCAAGCAAAAGGGCCTGAGTTCAAACCCTTTTTCCACCAAAAAAAAAAAAGAAATGAGTAATTTGTATACCTAATCAAATACACATATGAAATATATTAAATATATAAAATAATTTATAAAAATTTTATTGAAATATACAAACTATTTTTGGAACAATAAGACTTCAAAGAGAGAGTAAAAAGGGCAATTGTTACCCCAGGTTAGCAAAATGACATCAACACGTACATCTGCTCATGTTCCATGGACACCTTCAGGACTCAGTCATCCAAACGTAAGTTACATACACTAGCAGCATCCTAAAAATAAGGTCCTAAATCTGTATGTTTATGTCAATGCCATCTTCCCACATGAGTCACTAACAAGTATAATTCTCTACACAGAATGACCAACTAATAAAGGACAGTAAAAAAAATAAATAAAATAAAAAATAAAGGACAGTAAGTTCCAAAAAACTGTAACATAACCAAGTACTAATCATTAATATTTTTAAAACTCCAAATAACTTCATTGTAACATTCATTAAAAAAGTATTTTATTCAATTTCTCAAATCATTACTTTAAAGTAACAAAACCAGTCTAGAATCAGAGTATCCCTTCATTACAACTCTCAAGATGATTTCCTAGCTTTATTAAAACTATGGATGAAAGAGACACTCCTGTGACAAAAACAAACTCATTTTTGAGTTACACAGAGCTAATGCAGTAAGTTACCTGAGCAAAGCTATTTTGAAGGCACTTTCTGATGTGCCCAGAGAAGACCACATTGAGCAAGTATTATGACATCATAATACATTCAGAAACCAAATGCCTTTTTAAGAAACCCAAGCAAGGTATGGAGTGAGACTGTAGTGTCAGTTCCTTGAGAGCATTATTTATGACAAAAACAAAGCACCTACATGAAACACCCAATGGCTACAAACAAGAAGTCCCTTCCAAACACAAGATAAAAATACAAGCCACATGATCCAAAAGTTCTTGCACCATGTTAGTGATCATTACAACCTCCTGACAAGAAATGCCAAATTTCTACTTTCTCCCAAACTTAGAGGGCCAAGTTGAAAAAGTGATGGCTACAGTTTATAACTTAGACCACTATATCTCTCTGTATATGTTTATGTAATCCCTTTTCCCTTATAGAACAATTTTAACATTGAATTGTAAGTTCTGAAATATTTCAAAATAAACTTTGACATTAGATTAAAACCAAAATTACTTTTATATGTACTAATGTTCTATTTTAGAACAAAAAATTAAAACCAAAAAAGAAAACCAAAGTAAAGCTTAGCTTATACATCTCTTTGATTCAATTATAAATTCATTTGAATCCATGAATTCCCTGCTTTATTCATGAACTCATGAATGATGCCTCGCTTCATCTCCCCTCTTGGGAGCACCATCAGTGTGTGTCTGGATCCCTTTGGCTATCTCCTACTTTATGAAAGAGAAATGAATGCTCAAGAATAGAAATGAGCTTTCATTATTTTGTCACCAAAATTCAAATGTATGCCTGCCAGACAATTATGCAAACAAAACAACATTAATAACCACTGACCTTAAGTACATACTTCCTGAAAAGACACAATTTGACAAAACTGTTTGATCTACAGTAATGTGTATGTCCCTATCTAAATGCAAACATAACATATGTAAATATTTCTGGATTAAATTTCAGCTAAATTTATTATAAATCTAACTGGCTTTCACGGCAGACAGCTTTTTAAAATATCATGTGAAAGCCTTTATTCCTAATACAAAGAAGAACAAAATAAATTTAGCAACCAACCAGTTTTAACTTATTTTTCTGAATGACATCTTTGTTTTCCTTCTGGTATATCTCCATTTTCTTTTTGGTATTTTCCAAATCCACATTGTTGGTCAAGTTGAACACTGTATTACAAAGGAAACAATGTCATAAAATACAATTTTATTATAAATCATGAATAAATAATACAAACAAATATAACAGTGACTTCTTATTTATTGGGTTATCACTCTATATAATTTTCTTAGTGTAGTTTTACCAGCTACTATTTAGAGACTATTTCCATATAAAGAGAGACAATGAGACCACCTGTCCCCTACATACTAGGACCAACCCAGAAAATCCAACATAAGTGCTTGCCATCATCATATTAGATTTTCTTTTTATATTTTCCAATTTCAGTTAAAGATCTACTACTAGTCAGAATCAACACTGAAAGGAATCTATGCTGTGGAAAATTTTTTAGTTTAACGCCTAATTTTAAAATCACCTATCGCTTATAGCAAATAAAAAACAGGTTTTATTCATATTTCCCCTGTCTCCAACACAACTAGGATCAAGCTTGAATTATTTCCCATGCAATGTACATCTGTAAAAGTATAAAATATAAAGGAGTTGAAACTTGAGAGGGAAAGCAAAGAATAAATTGACATCAAGACAAAGTTCTTTAAGAGAAGCCACTGACACATATTCAGACACTGTTAAACTTGCAGTGGGTTAGAAATGACTTTTCATAATTCTAAATCAAAATAACTTGAATTATAAATGCCATATTCCTTTCTAAATCTACATATATAAATCAGAAGGTTATCATAGGCTTTGAACCAAAACAAGCAAACAAAACATGTATGCTCATATAAAAAGCACTGCCCTCTATCTTACCCCTACAATCCGCTACAGTGTTTCTATAAAAGAATTAATATTATTATGACTCCATAATTCAATTTGGATCACCCTCAGTTTCCCTGTAATCTTTCTCCATCCATTATTAGCTCTTCCACCCCTTCTTCAATTAATCACCATGAGTCTTCTTGTTCTTCCAACAAGATGAGTATTGTCCATGCAAACTCTGCTCTATCCCCTGTGTTTTTACAGTGCACTGCTTCCTTTAACTAATAACTACCTCAAACAGTCCCTATATTTCTGGATTACAAAAGCTTGTAAGAGTTGAAAATCAGCACTGTTATGGCTTAGACCTAAAATGTCCTCCAGAAGTTTGGTCTCCAGCTGATAGTATTCACTATTGGGAGGTGGTAGAAATTTTAGAAGATGGGGCTCAACTAGAGAAAGCACATCCCTGGGGGTAAGCCTTTGAAAAAGGTATTCTGTCCCCAGACTTCCCCTTTCACTTTGCCTCCTCTCAGCCATGAGGCAGGTCACTTTGCTTACCCACATGAGCTTCATCAAACTGTGTATCCTTACTAGAGACAAGAATGCAACAGATCCAAGTGACCATGGACTTGAGATCTCCAAAGTCTGAAGACAAAACAAACCTTTCCTCCTTTTAAGGTACTGACTTCAAGGATTTTGTTACAGCCAAGAAAAAACACTGAGATGAACACAGTTGTCTGTTTTATTGAATACAGCCAACAGACAGATTTAAGAAAGCAGTCTCGCCCATAACTGCACTTTTATCTCCTCAAAGGAAAAAAGGAAAACATACTGTAGGATATCAAATTATCATAATCACTGTTGAAAATTTAGGCCCATTTAAATATATAGACAAGAGCTGGCGGGATAGCTCAGCAGACTAAGTGCCTGCTAAGGCAAGCGCAGGAACTACGTTTGATCCCCAGCACCACATGCCATGCCAGCCCCACACCCAGGGCACACTGAGCCAGGCTACTAAAAACCAGGCATGGTGGCTCACACTTGTAATCCCAGTGCTGGGGGAGGCTGAAAACAAGAGAGAGCTCTGTAGTAAGACCCTGTACCAAATAACTTTATACACAGACACACACACACACACACACACACACACACACACACACACACACATACATACATATACATACATATATACACTATTCCACTTGATTCTACTATGTGCAATTTAAACACTAGGAGAAATGAGAGAAAATGATGAACAGTATCCGTGAACATGTCTCTAGCTTCGGCAAGCACAGGGATGGGTTTAATACCCCGTACCACGTGCCAAGCCAGCTCTACCCCCAGGTGTGCTGACCCAGCCACCAAGACCAGACATAGTGGTGCACACCTGTAATCCCTGCACTGGTGAGGCTTTAAACAAGAAGATCACTACAAGTCTAAGCTGCATATTGAGACTCTGTATGAAATACATGAAAAAAAATTATAGTCATAATAATATTTTAAGATATACACCACTAAAGGTAAAATGCCAATGTTTATTTTGTTTTTTTTCACTTAGATATCAAAAGTAATAGCAATGTAACAGATGTAAGTCATAATCACACACAACATAAAAAGAATTTGGAAAGATAAAAGTAAAAGGCTGTCTTTAAAACTTCTTAGATGTAGCAAGTTTTATTCATGGTACAATGACTTTGGTTGGTATAACAGCCTTGAAGAAAGAACGAATAGAAACTAATTTTCTATAACAATCATTTGACCCTTTATCTGCTTACTGGTTTAGCTCAGATACTGACCAGTCTTTAATCAAGTATTAGAAGCAAACAAAAACCCTATTGTATTTTCTTAAAGATTTAATGTTATTTAAGTGTAATTTTAAAAGCTTTTTGACATCCAAAGTATATAATTAAGGCCCTTAGGACTTTCTCACCCTTTTAAAATTAGTTTTCTCTGTACCAAAAGAATAATCTATTTATTATAAAGCTAAGAAAAACCTTTGAGATAAGCCCTGGGGCCAAAAGGAACAAGAATTTTTATGTATAAATTGCCACAACCACAGAAAAGTCTATTGTGAATGACATCAGAAAGTTCACCTTCAAGTGTGCCCCTTCTAGTACAAATATTTCATGCCATCTTTCAGAACTGTAAATTAATTTTTGTACTTATGATGGTCACAGGACTCACAATGAAGTTTATTGGCAATAAAATTATTTTATCCCAAATTTATGCTTCCTCAAAGACCCTCAGAGGGTCACTCTGAGCCTCCCTACCTACTATAATCCTTTCACTCTATGCTTAAACATCTTCAATACTGTGAAGGACAAACTTATTTAATATCTTCAAAGCAAATCCCACAGCATCCTGTGCACCTCATGCTCCAGAATCAGATGTTTGTAACATCTGTATGTTAATCCAAAGTAAAAACAGGGGGCTGGCCAGATGCTCAGCAGATTAAAGCATCTGCTTAGATAGAAACAAGGACCAGGGCTCAAACCCCAGCATGCCATGCCAGCCCCACCCCCAGGGGAAGCAGGCCAGTGATTGAGACTGGGTGTGGTGGCATGCACCTGTAATCCCAGCACTCGGGAGACTGAAAACAGGAGGATTACTGAGTCCAATCTGCATAGTGACACCCTATAGACTCTGTAGTAAATTCATTTTTTAAAAAAAGTAACAACGGAATTTTAACAGATTGTTGGGTACCAGATGGAGACACAGTATACAGACCAACAGGGTGACTGACTGATCAACTGACCAATGGACCTACCTACCTAATTTCTACAACTGTAAGAAACTGGCACTTTTAGCCCTATTTTGCTCAAAGAATGGGCATGGAAAGCTCTAATAAGATGCACAAACTTATATTGCTGCTAAGCAATGGACACAGCTTCACACACGGTTTTGCCTGTGTTTAGTTTTGTTTTTTAACTTTTAACAGCCCATAAGGTTCTTAGTAGCATAAAACAGCATGGTGGTCAGTTGTCTTATCTCAAGCATCACTTCCAGTCATTCCTCATGTTTCATTAACCCATAACACAACTACCTGTTCCACTCAACATGCTTAACACCTTTCAATTTCTGTCCCTTCTTCAAACCTTCCCTATAAATGGTCTCCTTTTTTTTTTGTACCTAGTAACTCTTTTTTTATCCTTTTTCTTGTACCAAGGATTGAACTCAGGATCCTGCACTTGCCAGGCAGGTGCTTACGCCACTGAGCTATATCCCTGGCTCTACCTACATACTCTTATTCTTATTTATTATTAATTGATGCATAAGTGTGCATATTTATGGGATATATTCTTATTTATTCTTAATTGATGCATAAGTGTGCATGTGTATGGGATATAGTATAATATGTCAATACATTTATGCAGTGTGTAATGGTCACATCAAGGAAACTGTGCTATCCATCAGCTCAAATATTTATCAATTCTTTATATTAGGAAAACTGGAAATCCTCTACTAGCTATTTCTAAATGTACAATTAATTTTCAACTATTTACCCTGCTGTGCTACATATAACAGTACATGTAATCATTCCCCCATCCAACTGTACTCCTGTACCCCTTAACCTTCTTCACTGTCCCTTCTCCCAGGGCCATCCCATCTCTGGTAACTTGTATTCTCCATTTAAGATCAAACTCAAATGCTTATACATCTCTAACTTCACCAAATTATATTTCTATATCCCAATGCTGAATTAACTGCTTTTTTACCTGTATTCCTATACCATTTTATAAATATAATAGTATTTTATAAATACTCTATTATAAAGATAGTTCTCACTAGTTATTTCCTTTTAAAGTCTGGGTTTACTAAGGACAAATATGTTTCCAATAGCAAATTAGTTCATATAAACAAAAAATATTTGCTTAAATGAGTTTAAGTTCAACCATCAATATCTTCAAGTATAGTAGATCTACTCCTTCACCAACATGATCAGGATTTGTAACTGATTACTTAGGAAAGCCTATTAAAAGAGGGAAAAACATATACATACTTCCCTTAAATACTTAAATCATGTAAACATATCATCATCCTCTAATGACATGCCAAAGATATACCAAAGCACAGTCTTTAATTGGAGTTATATTTTTTAAAGTCTTTTGTGTGATCTATATTGTTTGATTTCTTTTAAGTTAAGCAAGAACCTGAAAGTAAAAATCCCAGTTTTGTAATCCCCCCAAATTATACACTAGATGACTGAGTTACATAACAATAATACATACAAATGGTATAGAAAGGTTGCCAAGACAAAACATATTTCACCATATAACCAAGCCAGTGAGAAAAGTATAAAGGTGTACTTAAAAAGAGCTTCTATTGGACAGCGTTTACCATGCACTCATTATATGCTGGGCACCAGTCACCACAGTTGATAGAAGTACTAACAGACGTTAGTTATTCAAATGAAACAATTAAGTAGACGCAGGTTAAAAGAGTTTCTATATACTTTGAAGATATATTATATTTAAAAAAATACATAATAGCACAATTATCTTCAAATTAAATGCCGTGGGAAATGGATTTCCTATCCGGCTGAAAAAATCTCATACACTGTATAGCCCTAATATCCAAGATTGGGGTTGACTGCTGATTTTAGTTCCCACTTCTGGACAAGCACTTATATTTAGCAATGGGCCCTGGGTTGTCTGCCTTCAAACTAATTCATCTCATAGTAAAAAATACTTTCATATTCACAACAAGCACTTAATTTGTATGTCTCACTCCCAGGTAGCTGGAATCATTAGATGCAAGACTGTCCCATCAGGTGGCTTTTTATTGATTTTATAAATAAAAAGACCAGTAACAATGATTATAACTATTTGTAGCACCAGTAGTACAAGCCATCATCAAGATTTCCTTTCAGCTCATGTCTTAAATCTGCTCCTACCATTTTCAGTTTATCAATTTCTTTCAATTTTTCTGTCTGGCTGGAATTCTAATCAGTCATTCAACTTGCCCTGCAATACCTACAATCTCCTTTCCCTTTATTGACCAGATTTTTACCAACCACATTGTCTAGATAATGCATGTTAGCTGGGTTCCTACCGGATTGCTATCCAACTACATGCCTACATTTAATAATCGGTGTACAAGCCACATTCTTTCCTAGTTCTTGCAAATTTCTTTTTGGTTCATTTTTTTCAGTCTATATCTTACCTTTTTTATTTTTCCTTAGTACTCTCATTACTACCGTCTTTTCAGCTAAAATTCATAAGTCACTCATGGTTGCTAAAATTATATGTTAAGTGCAATGAATATAATTTCAATAAAAAAGTAGCGATTCTAAGGCACTAATTTGTGTCAGAAAAAAAAAAACCCATATATCTATCAGGGGGGTGCAGAACTGAGGATTGAACTCAGGCCCTTGCACTTGCCAGGGAAGCACTTATTCCACTGAGCCATCTCCCTGGCCCCTTAATTATATTTTGTACATGCTTATGGCATAATAAATGAACGTAAGACCTTTTTTTTTATTTTTGGCGGTACTGGGGATCAAACTCAGGACCCTATACTTGCCAGGCAGGTGCTTATGCCACTGAGCTATATCCCCAGCCCCATTAAGACATTTTTAGAAAGGTTTTGATAACATTTTTAATTTTCTAAGAAAAGTAAAGAATTCCTTACTGTTATCAAAACCTTTCTTAAAATGTCTTAAGTTCATTTATTATGTCATAAGCTCAAAAGTATTTTCAAACAGCTCTATATAAAGAAGCATGAATGACCATTAACAATATACAGCCTAAGTCTTTATGAATAAAGTTAATAGAAATACTATTAAAGTCTGCATATTTTATCCTGTTCAAATAATCAAATACAGATACAGCTTTCTTTCCGAAGTGTCATTGCCTCTACTAATTATACTTTTCCTACAATAAAATATTACTTAAAAAATTCTTTTGCTTAGGCAAGTCTCCAATTCAATAAACATGATTCAAGTGCAAAGCAAAAACACAGACATCACAATAAAATCTGTTAAGAAATTGTGTAGACATCTAAAACATAAAATCACAAGGTGTCATCAGGCTAGCACACCAAATTTAAAACTTACCAATTTCTTCAACTTCTTCGAGGAAATCATTATATTCCCTTAAACTAGGAAAGTCTTCTTCCCTTTTATTGTATCTTAAAGAGAATATCAACATGTTATACAATATTATCTAACTAGTTTTCTTCTTCCTAATTTATATATGAGTATTGAAAAACACTATGTATTGTATAAAACACTGTTTACTTGATACGAGGTTTATAAGTACACCAAAAATACTGGGGTGTTGTTACTGTTGCTCCTGCTGTTGTTGTTCTGCAGTGCTGGGGACTGAATCCAAGATCTTGATAATGACAGTAAGCACTCTCTACCACTGGGTTTACAGCAAAGAATGCTCTTCTTAAAATTCTTATGACTACAGAGAAGTAGAATAGGAGAGAATGCTACCATACATAAAATGCTTAAAGAAAAGGCTTAAAGAAAAATTAAAAGCTTACAGTATTAGGACTTTAAGTGTATCATTAGAAATCATGATAATGTTACTTCTTATAAATATATGCACAATAGATTTTCATTTGTCATGAAAGTGATACTAAAAATGCTAGATCAGGAAAATCTATAAGTCTTGTAAGGTGCCTGTAAAGAACTAGAATACTGTAAGCATTAGCAGTAAAGATCATAATGTAAGAGAATATCTCCTAGAAGTAATACAAGTAACAAAAGAATAGTGAGGGGCATTGATAAAGTATTATTAGCTAGGTAACCCAAAGGTGTCACTAAACTGCCAGGAACCTGGGTCGAATCCCACCACTAGGAAGAAGTGAATGGATGAGCTGGGGTGCACTGCAGTGGTACAACACATGCTCAGCATGCCAAAGCACAAAGATAAACAAAAATAACCTTCAATAAATATATTGTCTTAATTTCAAAACAATAAAGTGTCTTACATAACAAAAGGAAAGATAAAACGAACATCAAAAATTGCTATCCAAGAGTAAAATACACAGATATCCACCAAACTAAATTTTAGTGAACATATGAATACTGCAAATAGGCTCCGAACTTCAAATTAAGTGTTACTTCCTCGGTCCTCTCTTGCTATCACTGACCTCTATCAATACTTGGTACTGAGTGCATAGCACCTCTCACAACCTATAATGGAATATTTGTTTTATTGGCATATTTTATTTTTCACCTTAATGCTAGCCTATGCTACTATACTGTAAGCCTCTAGAGAACAGGGTCCACACCTACTTTACTCATCAATTTGGTACCTACTGCCTAAGGAACACAACACACAATCTGCACACAATAAGCACGCAACAGATACCTGTCAAAGGATAAATAGTACAGTAGTTCCTCGCTATTTCATGGTTGGCTTTCAGACTGTTTTATGGGTTTTCGAAAATTAATTCTTTTTTTTTTTTTTTTTTTTTTTTTTTTTTTTTTTTTTTGCGGAACCAGGGATTAAACTCAGACCCTTGCATTTGCCAGGGAAGCACTTATTCTACTGAGCCATCTCCCTGGCCCCAATCCAAATTATTTATCTCAGATTTTTCGCTATACCATGTGATTTTGCAGTACCATATAATTTATTTATTATTTATTATTTTGTGCAAGGTCTCACTATGCAGCTTGAATTCGTAGTGATCATCCTGTTTTCAGCCTTATAGTCCTTGCTAGGACTACAAGCACCACATTAGGACCCGGTCGCTGACCCAGGGGGTGGGGCCAGCCCTGTGGTACCAGGTATCAAATCCCAGCCTCTATGCTTTTCTAAGCAGGCACTTAGTCTGTTGAGCTATCACGCTGGCCCTGATATAGTACACATATGTTAAAATCACATAGGTTTATAAATTTAGAAAATGGTTGAGAACATTTGAAGTGTTTTTAAAATGTGCAGGAAAGTTTTCCAAGTGTGTAGGTAGGGTTTATAAAGTAAGACCCTGTATCAAATAAACTTTTTAAAATATAGTAACTTAAGTACATAGATAAGCTTATAGTTACATCAGCATATGACAATGTTGAAGTAACTATTAAAATCTTGGCTGAATCATTCAAACAATAACACTTACATCTTCAACACTTTTTTCCGAATCTCCACTTCTTTGTCAACAGTGGGATCTTCAAACAGCTGTACCCTGAAGTTACTCTTTCTAAGTGGGGTGCCACATTCAGGGCAGTTCCCAGCTCCTCTCACAAACAGTAAATCCACACAACTTTCACACCTGCAAGGAAAGAAATAAAAAATAACATTTAAGCTGGTATCAAAATCTGTAACAACTCTAAATAGTTTGGCCATTGGGAAGACATGAAAACTATTCATTGCTACTGAAAATCTCTTTTAGAAACTTCTAGAAAATTGTCTGTTTTCATTTGGAGCTTAGTTTTCAGAGTTACTTATCCCAGGAGATACCAATTTAGTTTTTGTTTTGTTTTGTTTTGTTTTTGTTTTTTTCCAGAACCAGAGATTGAACTCAGGCCCTTGCACTTGCCTGGCAAGCATTTATTCTACTGAGCTATCTCCCAGCTCCCCATTTAGTTTTTAAAATTAAACAAATTTATGTCTCCCAGCTCCCCATTTAGTTTTTAAAATTAAACAAATTTATGTATTTTAAAATAAATTGAGGGCTGGAGATATAGCTCTAAGGCATAAGTGCCTGCCTGGCAAGTGCAAGGTCCCAAATTCAATCCCCAATACTGCAAAAAAAACAAAACAAAAAATAAAATAGAGTAGGCAACTGAAAAGATTCTACAGAGTAGGGAGAAGTCAATCAGGCAAGTACTAAAAGATCTCTACTGCCACTCTGAGGGTCACTAGTTCAAAATGCTGGTATCAGGAACGCTCCAAATCCAGAACACTTTTAGTACTGACATGACACAATTAGAAAATTTCGTGCCATAAAACTATTTCATGTACAAATTAAAAATATCACACAAAATTACTATCAGTCTATGTGTATTATTCAAGAAACACACAGTAATTTTCTGTGTAGAGGAGCTAGGGAGATGGCTCAGTGGAATAAGTGCTTCCTTGGCAAAGTGCAAGGGCCTGAGTTCAATCCCTGGTTCTGCCAAAAATAAAATAAAATTTCTGTGTAGAGCTTGAGTTTCATCTGCAATGTAACTCATCATTTGTGACAATAGTCCTAAAATCCCAAACACTTTCTGGTCCCAAGCATGAGATATAGATAGATAAAGATAAAGGATATTCAACCTACATGACCTTTGGAAAAGGACTAGAGAAGTCTCTACCAGAGCTCTGTATTTTAGAGAGGCATATCACTAGCAGTAAAACAGACTTTTCCCCCTTTCATTCTTGTAAGGAAGTTTTTTGAGAGAGTTCAGTTTACAAAGAAGAGGTACTAGCTTTCCAAGCCTGAGGATAGAGAACTTTGCCCCAGGATGTGGGAAAGAGAAAAGTGACATTTTCTGCTATGAAAAATCCTATGAAGAGTGACTATTTATAAAACTCTAATCAAGTAGAGTACCCTATCTGCAAACCCAAGGCATACATGCTATTTTATTTTTTCAGACAAAAGATGCTTATGTACAAGTTTCTTTTTCTAAAATGAAATCTGAATATTCAGGTTTACCTGCAGTGTTGGTACTTTGTAATAATTAAGGGTGTTTGGGGTTGCCGCTGGGAAACTCTTGCCTATGGCTGTTGCTGCCAGGGGCTGTGAGACCTCACCCCTGAGCTGGGGACCTCTTCTCTAAAACATTTACCACCACTGCCCAATATCAACAAAGTGACTGCTTAGACAAGCTAAATTTCCTGGCATCCCCTCTCTCTTCACGAGTAATACATTTTGGGGAAGGGCTTACAGTTTGTCTTGAGTGGGAAAAGCCAGAAGCTGGACAGACAAACTTCTCTGTAAGGAAAGTCACAAAGAAACTTGGTAGAATTAGTTTGAGTGATGTTTTATTTTATTTTTATTTTTATTTATTTATCACCATTGTGGTACCTTGGCACCATTCTCTCTCATTTAATGAGCTTCTTAATCATCTGGTAAGAAAATATTCTAGAGTAACACCATTAAAAACAGCTTTGATAAAGCAGGGTCACTTCTAAGTATCACAAAGCAGGTATGAGATATTTTAAATTCACAGACATATGATATGGTACTGTCTTACATCTATAATGCTAAAGGATACAATTAAAACGGCATTATTTCAGACTTGATTCTACTTTTCCAGCAGATGGCTGAAAAAAGGATGAGCTCTGTAAAGAAATGCACTTTCTTTTCTTTTTTTGTGGAACTGGGGATTGAACTCAGGCCAGGGAAGCGCTTATTCTGTAAGTATTCTGTACTTTCTTAATTAGCAATTTGCTTTCATTAATGACACAGTTTACTCACTCTCTTCAAGAACACCTGCGAAAAACCAGTTTTTTAAAAACTGGGGCAAAAACCAAGAAACGAGGGTGGAAGGAAGGACTTATATGAAGATGAATGAGTGAACGCAAGCAATATTCAACCTATCATTTTATCAAATCTGAAAGGTAACAGCTCCACTGAAGAAAGAAGATGCCAAGTAGTAGTGCTTAGAAGCTTCGGGCCACAACCAAAACACTGCATCACATCAAAGAAAAGTAGTAGGCAAACATCATTCATTTGGATATGTCCAAGGATGCTGACATCAATATTTAATCATCAGCTCACTCATCCAGGATTGAGTGATGTTTTAGATGGATCCTGGCAATACCCAATCATTCCTCCCCATGCCAGCAAATCCAAGCTACCATTCAGAGTCAGATGCTCTGAGACTTTAGTCTCAGAGTCTTAAGGGTAGAGACTTCTGGGAACTCAACTAATAGCATACAAACTTAAATGGGGACAAGATATAACCTGGTAACTTAAAAATTCAACATTTTGATAAATACCCAGACATTTATAGTCCTCCAGCTGTAATCTTACCCAACTCCACACAGTCCTAACCACTCCATTATTTAGCAATATCTAAAATGATCTTGTCTTTTCTGTCTTCTTTACTAGGATGTATATTTCATAAAGGCATAATTGGGCCTATATTGTCCTCCATCTTCAATGCTTGCATATTAAGCACTGAATTAACTTTACTGAGTAACAACAACAACAACAAAAGAATGTATGACAGAGGAAAGAGAAAAATTTCAAAGAATAAAGGAAAAATTAATTTAGTTCCAGATGTACTTGAGTGAAAAGAGAAAATAAGAATTTTAAAGGATAATAGAAAAATACTGACATCCACCTTTGCAGTTCGACCTTAATAGTGACAGCAAAAGTAAGAAGATAAAAAAATCCTGCAGATCACAGCATTCATTAGTAAGATCAGAAAAGCCACTTTGGGCTTAGGAATTAGGAGTGGTACATTTCCACAATTTCTTGTGGCTAGAAGAAAAGAGGCCCAATGGTATACTTTATAATTATGCTGAGTAGAGATATTTATAAACAAAGAGCCAAGTGAAAATTACAGAGCAATAAAATATATTCAATGCTTCCAAGTCTTGGAGACTAGATAGCTAATAAGTTCAACAGAATGTATACAGAATGCTTTGCTATTTCTACAAGTCACACTGTATATTAGGCACAGTAGTTGCTTCCAAAATCAGTTGTACATTTCCAACCTTTAAAAAATGCACCCTAAGTCATGATAATGAAAACAGCAATTACTGGTAGGATAGCTCAATGTTTGAGAATGTGCCTAGCATAAACTAGGCCCTGTGCCATTCAAAAAAACCAAAATGGGAAAATGTTTAGAAAAATAAACTACTTTAAAACTTCTTTAACACCGAGCACAGTGGTACATACCTGTAATCCTAGTGACTTAGTAGGCTGAGGCACAAGTATCAAACGTTTGATGCTATCCTGGGTTAGTAAGACCCTGACTCAAATTTTTTAAATTAGAAGAAAAAGGGCTGGAAATGTAGTGCTTGCCTAGCATGTGTGAGGCACTAAAATAAATCCCCAGTACTATGGAAAATTAAGCTTTTTCCTCTTTTCCTTGTGGAGAAAGATGATACAGCTTCTGTATACTGAGCTACAGATCTACCACTGAGCTATCCCCCAACTCCTCCCTCTAATTTTAAACGCTAAACTCTTTCTGAGCTAAAACAGTATAGAAGTATACAAAGAAAAAAACTTCCAATTTATTCTGTCCTATATCTCACTGCTACCAACAAATGCCTGCCAATTTTAGTGTTTATGAAGCCTTATCTTTCTCTCCACATTTGTAAACTAGTCATATAAAAAAGAACAGAAGTTGATAATTACCAGCTCACTAAGTCTGGCAACAGAACACCAAAACAGCAGTATGTGGGCAGTTGCTGGCTTCCAAAATTAGTAGGAAATTTTTCAAACAAAATCGTGTACTTTACAAAACAGAAAATGTTGCTGAAAAACACTAATTCTTTAGTTATTACCCACTCCCAAAGACATTTTTATGGTTTTACCTTCATGTTTTGTTTTGTTTTTAAATCTTTTATTTATGTATCTGGTACAGGTCTCATTCCACAGTTTGGACTTGTAGTGATCCTTCTGCCTCAGCCTCCCCAGCACTGGGATTACAGGTGTGCACCACTTTTCCTGCTTTTGGTGGCCAGCTCATCATGGAGCCAGTATGGCATATGTTACCAGGGATTAAATGAATAATAACAATTTTATGCATAAGGATTCACACATTCTAATAGAACAGAAGAAAAAACAATACTATAAACATTCAGCCAATGGGCAGCTACTCCACAAATTTCACCACATACTCATAGCCAGGGAGTGGCAATACATCAAACACCAATGCAGTGCCAATACATCAAACACCAATCTAAACCAAAAAAATTTCTAAAACATGTGGATTCTTGAGTATGTACCCATTCTGCCACTGGTGAATAATTTGGGCTCAGAATAGCTAAAAATGTGCTCGAATCACACTGCATGTTTAACAGAGGCTTAATGTTCTTTTAAGAGTACAGTTGAGAAAACAAAGTCAAAACAAAGTTATACATGGAAAGAAAAGTATTCTACTTCCATAAAGGTTTTTAGAAATAATACTGCAGACTGTGGAAAATGACAACTTCAAGAATGGTAAGGAAACACATCAGGACCACTGGGGCCATTCAAGGCTTCAGAGAATTGAAAAAGAATAACTTTCATTAAATTTCACTAAATAAAGAATGCATCCTCACAAGGACCACTGCTATAACTTTATTAGGAAAGGACAAATCAACTTAAGAATGCAAGAAGGGGCCAGGAGATAGCTCAGTGGAATAAGTGCTTGCCTGTCAAGCACAAGGTCCTGAGTTCGATCCCTGGTACCACCAAAAAGTTTTTTTTTTTTTAAACATTGTCCTTTTAGGGCCGGGCAAATAGCTCAGTGGATTAAAGAGTCTGCTTAGACACAGGGCCTAGAGTTTGATCCCCAGGGGCACTGAGATGGCAAGTGAGACTGGGCATGGTGGCACGCGCCTATCTTGAGGGGCTATAAATAGGAGGATCACTACAATTCCAATCTATGTAATGAGACCCTGTACACCCTGTCCTAAATACAAAAGAAAAAAAGAATGCAAGAACCAGGCTGATAGTTCAGTGGACTAAAGTGCCTGCTCAGGCACAGTGACCAGGATTTGATCCCTGGCCTGCCATGCTGGTCCTGCCCTCTGGCAAATGAGACTGGGTATGGGGGTCACATGCCTGTAATCTTCGCACTTAGGAGGCTGAAAACAGGAGAATCACTATGAGTCCAATCTTTGTAGTAAGACCCTGTAGACCCTGTACTAAATACATTTTAAAAACAAAAAAAAGAATGCAGGTCCAAGCATTTGTGCACACCTGAACTCCCAGCCTGTATAGTGGCTTCAAGTTCGAGGCCAGCCTGGACCACCTAGTGAGTTGAAAGCTAGCCTAAACAGCATAGTGAGACCCTGACTTAAAAATTTTAAATAGACATGACTTTGATTCAAAAGAGTTAAACATATAATTACCTAAGTCAAAAGAAAATGTGAAACCCTGTCTCAAAAGAATTATAAAATATTTAAACAGTCATACAAAAATGAATTTAAAATATATTAATGACCTAAATTGGATATGCTGCTACAGACCTATAATTCCTGGATTCTGTAGTCTGAGATAAGAGGATTGCAGTGATTTTGAAGAGGCCAACACAGTGAGTTCAAAGTCAGCCTGAATGTAATGCAGCCCTATCTCACAAAAGAAAACAGAAATCAGTGACCAAAATATAACAGTCAAACTCATAAGACTGTTAAAGAAAACATAGAAGATAAGTGTTCATGACCTTAAATTTGACAATGAGTTCTGAGGTGTCACATCAAAAGCACAAACAACAACAAATAGATAAGCTGAACTTTATCAAAATTTTAAGAATTTATAAAAAGGTCAATATTCCTAACATAAAAGGAAACCTACCAAATGGGAGAAATATTTGCAAATCATGTACCTGATAAATGGCTACTACCAAGATATATGAAGAAATCTTACATCTTATCAACAAAAAGAAAAAACAACTTAAATATGACAAGAACCAAGCATGGTGGTGCAGGCCTATACTATAATCCCAACCGAGGAGGCTGGAGCAAGGTTGAGACAGGAGGACGACCGCAAATTCCAGGCTAGCCTGGGATACATAGTAAGTTCAAGGCCAGCCTGAACTACATAGTGAGACTCTTGGAAAAATAAAAGAACAAAAGACTTGAACATACATTTCTAAAAAATTACATAAATAGCCAAAAAGAACATGAAAAAGACAGTCAACAGCATCAGTCACTTAATTTAAATGCAAATTTAAACTATAATGTTACATTATTTCACACTCACTAGAGTAACTATAATTTTAATAAATGGACAATAACAAGTATTGGCAAGGATAATATAAAATCAAACTCTTCAAATTTTCCTAGTAAAACTGTAATGGTTCAGTTGCTATGGAAGAAAGTGTCATGGCTCTTCAAGAATTCAAACATAAAATTTACTATATGATCCAACAATTCCACTCTACATATATACTCAAAAGATGTGGAAACAGATATTCAAACAAGTGCATGTCCAAGCATGTTCACAGCAGGAGTAATCACAACAGTCAAAGGAACAAAACCCAAATGCCTCCCAAAAGATAAGTGGATGAACTAACTGTAGTATACACATACAACTGTATTATTTAGCCATAAAAAGGAACCCTTGAAAACCATATGCCAAGTAAAAGAAGGCACACACAAAAAGCCACATATTACATGATTCTGTTTTTATAAACTATGGAGATAGGCAAGTCCAAACAGAGAAAAAAGCACACTACTGGTTACCAGGAGCTGAGGGGAGGTGAGTGGGAAATAGGGACATTGTGATCAAAGTGCTTTGGAACGCAATGAAGACACTGGTTGCACAGCACTGTAAATACACAGAATGCCTCTAAGTTGCTTACTTTACAATGGTTCATTTTATATAATGTGATTTTCACTCCCCAAAGACTGAACCCACAGAACGCTGAGCTACCCCCTTTTTTGGGACAAGGTTTTCACTAAATTGCCCAGGCTAGTTTAGAAATTGCAAACCTCCTGCCTCAGCCTCCAGAGTACCTGGGACTACAAGCATAAACCATCAGCCCTGGCTCATACTAATTTAAAGAAATGTTCGATCTAGGCATAGTCACATGCCTGTAGTTCTCTCTAATCAAGAGGTAAGGCCAGAGGATCATTAAGACCTAAAGAGTTTGACAACAGCCTAAGCAGTACACTTTTAAACTGTCTCAAAAATTTTTTTTTCAAAAGCAAAACTAAATATTCTTAGTATTAACATCAAGAACTCCTTTGTCTTGTCCTACTTTGTTTTGTTTGTAGGTACTTAAGACTGAACCCAGGGCCCCTTCACTGAGTTATATATATCCCCAGCTTTTTTATTTTGACACAAGGTCTCACCAACTCATGAAAATGCTCAGGCTGGTTGTGAACTTGCAATCCTTCTGCCTCACGCAGAGAATTCTTACATTACCAGTGTACACCACCATAGCTGACTTTATTTTTTTTAATTTTGACACAGGGTCTCTCACTAAGCTGTCCAGGTTGACCTCAAAAGTACATCCCAGGCTGAGGAAACAGCTTGGCCGTCTAGGAGCCTATCTGGCAAGCTCAAGGACCCGGAGTTCAATCCCTGGTACCACATGCTGTGCTGGCCTTGTGCCAAGCTGGCCACCGAAACCAGGCATGGTGGTGCACAACTGTAAACCCAGCATTGCAAAGGCTAAGACAAGAGGATCAGTACAAATCTGAGCTATATAACAAGACCCTGTACCAAATAAATAAATAACTTTTTTTTTTCCAGTGCTGGGTATTGAACTCAGGACCTTGTGTTTGCCAGGCAAGAGCTTATTCTACTGAGCTATCTCCCAAGCCCAATAAAATATTTCCTAAAAAAAAAAAATTTAAAGTACACTCCTTCTGCCTCAACCCCTGAGTAACTGGAATTAGGCATCATTGTGTCTAACTGTGAAATGATTTTCATATGAAGTATTCTCATTTTAAAAATCCACAAAATAGTCTCATTGTTTTACTTTAAAATATTCTTAAGCACAAAGAAAAACTTTAAATATAGTATTGTTTCCAAGGAGCTCAACAGCTTAATTTTCCTTCTTCCAAACAGGAAAAATATTTTTTCTATCAATATGCCTGTTTATCATCTTACCTTTTCCATATCATCCATAATTACAAACTGTATTGTCTTTACTTTGGTACATGCTTTTCTTCAGTACTTTAATACTATCAAAAATATTATATATCATATTATAAAGATAAGACTCCATGACACATGGTATTAGCAATATAAAGACTAGCTAAACTTCTTCAAAACTTTACAAATACAGTAATTATTCCAAAACTTTCAAAAGCATTGATACAATATTTATTTAAAACCATATAAATACACACAATATCCAAAACTCATTTATGTAAACGCACACATACATACAGGTTTTGTTTTGGGTTTTTTGCCTTTTTTGTGTGTGTTTTTTTGTTTGTTTTGTTTTGTTTTGTCTTTTTGAGACAGGGTCTCACTATGCAGTTCAGACTGGCCTTAAGCTCACTTTGTAGCTCAGGCTGGTCTCGAATTCACAACAATCCTCCTGCCTCAGCCTCCCGAGTGCTGGGCTTACAGGCATGCACCACCACGCCCGGCTTGTGTGTGTGTTTTTTGAGACAGGGTCTCACTATGCAGTTCAGACTGGCCTTAAATTTACTTTGTAGCTCAGGCTGGTCTTGAACTCACAACAATCCTCCTGACTCCCAAAAAGAGTGCTGGGATTACAGGCATGCGTCACCATGCCTGGCTCAGACATACAGGTTTTATGGAGGTCAAGATTTCTCTAAAAGAAAACATTTTTTTCTCTAAGAGAAAAGACATTATTCTATGAACTTAGTTTCATCACAAAACTTTTCATGCCTAAGATAATGGTATAATGCATCTTAGAAAAAATAAGAAATTTACACTGTCTGATTGATATTTGTACTTCAATAAAATAAAAATAAATTAAAAATTAAAAATTAGAAAAAAGAAATTTACAGGCTAGGATAATAGCTCAGTGTTGAGATGAATGTTTAGTATATTGCTAGGCCTTGTATTTAATTTCTACCACCAGAGATAAATAAAAGTTGAGTTAGACAATAATTTCCCTCATTCTACAGATGGTAAAACAAAATGACCCCCTCCCCGACCACAGTCATAATGTAAAGGCCCAAAGTCAATTATCTAATTTCAAGGCATCTTTCTATCACTGCAGGGAACGCTCTGAACACCACATCTTCAAAACCAGGAAACGTCACGGTATTTAGTCATCAAGTGTGGTGCTATAGTATCCAAACCATCAAATTACTCAGACAGGAGGGTTAAATGCATTGGATAGTGCAACTCAACTAGTTTATTTTTTTTGCACTGTCATCACTTACACACATCTAAGGAACACTTAATACATATAGTGGACCTACCTTTTAAAGTATCAAGTCTTATTATGAATAAGTATAAAATTTGACCCTTGCCTTCAGAGTTACATTTTAGTCAGGAAACAGTACATACCCATAAAAAGGTAAAACAAAGGAAAAAGGTTGTGTCTGCTAAGTATCAAAACGGTAGTAGCTTCACTCCTTGACCATTTATTTTTTAAGCAATGAAAAGAACAAAGTGGCTAAGCATGCTGACTCTGGTGAATCTGCATTCCCTTTTCTTTGTTTGCTAAGCTTACAACATTAGACAAAATACTGACTCTCTCTATCATAAGGAAAACTTATACTACCAGGGAATAATAACCATACCTCAGTGTTGATGGGATGCATATCAGTTCATATAAGTAATATACTTAAAAGGGAACAAAGCATACTCTCAATGAACATTAGCTAGTACTTAACTAGCTAATTACATTAACTGATACCTAATATATTATGTATATACTATAATTCATTATATATAATGCAATACATTAGTACATGTGCTAATAATAAAGTAACAACTAATAAATTTCAAAGTTCAGAGCAGCTAGAATCAAGGTCAAAACCATGAAAGGATTCAAGAAATAGGTTAAACTGAGCTGGGTCTTGAAGAATGTGAGGGCCTTAAAGCACCAAAAAGGGACTTCTCAGGTAGAAGCCACAGCAAATTAAAGGTATCAATATTTGCAATTCTGTTAAATAAAATAAAAATGGAATATTTTAAAGAAAAAAGAAACACTTCATGTAAGGCAGTACTTACCTTTTCCAACAAAATGGCACAGGAGAATATATTTATCAGAAGTCTGAGAATGTATCTCAAACAGTCCCCTCTGTAAGGTCAATGTTTTCTTAAAATTACCATCATCTTATCTTAAAAGCTCGTGAACATTCTATTTAACTCACAGTTCAATCCCATTTATTCATAATGAAAATATCCTCAATTACCAGTTATGCAATTACTCTTTTCATATTTCTTAGGTAAAATTAATATCCTACAAAGATGTCTATGGATCAGATACTAACAACATGTCAGCATACTTCAAATAGCAAATATATTTCAGTTAGAAAAGCCTAGAGTATGCACACACATACAAAAAAATCATGATACACAGGAATTTAATATAAGGAAGAAACATTACAAATCACTAAAAAAAAAAAAAAAAAAAAATAGCCGGGCATGGTGGCGCATGCCTGTAATCCCAGCACTCAGGAGGCTGAGGCAGGAGGATTGTTGTGAGTTCAAGACCAGCCTGAGCTACAAAGTGAGCTTAAGGCCAGCCTGAACTGCACAGTGAGACCCTGTCTCAAAAAGAAAAAAAAAAAAAAAAAACATTACAAATCACTGTGGAAAGAAATATTACTTTTAAATGTTTGAGACACCAATAGTTTCTCAGACAAGGGAAAAATATTTGACTCCCATCTTTCACACTATATTTAAAAAATTCTTACATACAAATGATCTAAAGGTAACAGGTTAAACTCTTATGAAATTATAAAATATTATGGCCTCTGGGCAGAGATTTACTAAAGATGACTTAAAAGCTTTCAACTATGTAAATGAGACCAATAAATTTCATTTAATTCAAATTTATAATTTCTGTGGAAGGTGGAGTACATAATACTATTAAAAACCTATCATAGACTAGGGAAACAATTTTTTATCATACATAAGATACGCTGCAGACTATACAAAGAAGTTTTACAAATCAATAACACAATCTTACAGAAAAATAGGAATATATGTACAGGCAAATGACACCATGCACATCGGCTTACTTCTTAAAGAGTAAGATCACCTTAGCTGGGAACAGCTTATTAAGGATTGTACTTGCTTAATTCCCATAACAAACTTTGAAAAGAACAAACTACAGCCCAAAGTTGCAATTGATATCTTCACTGTAATTGATATCCGCCTGCCCTGGATTTTCCCCATCCCTTGTTAGCACCTCTACTGGCACAGGAAGCTTGTTCGTATGGTGGCAAAGCCCCTTATCTCTAAAGACTCTAAATCCCTGGATCCATGCCATCAAGTCGTAGGTCCTATATTGCACATTTAGTATGCCAGTAGGCTTGAGAGCACCAAGAGCCATTCCAGGGAATCCCTTCAGTGTCAGACACATTCTTTCCAATCTCCCTTCCTGAGTGTCAGGATGATCATAGCCAATTACCCTTGCCAGGAAAAGGTGACTCCTTTTATCCCTTGGTGACATTTTGGCACAAGGAGCTCAAAGTGATCAAACCACAGATATGACTTAATGTTTAATAGAGCTGTCATTGTGTCTGTCCTCTAATGGGATATTTCTAATTCTACAAACAAAGATCTCTAGGGCCACAGAGCTGAAGTTTTACAAATGTAAAAAATAAATTCCCCAAGTGAAAGTCCTTCTATCCCTTGTTCTAGGATTCATGCATTTAACCCAATGAAGATGCCAGAATATAAAGGATATGACTCTTGAGTATTTAAGATACATAAACTATCCTTGAAGATGATGTTTCACTTTGCAGAGTATCACTTCCAATCTGGAATCTCTGTGGCATTCCTCAACCTCATCCCTGTGGTGGGGATTGAACTCAGAGCCGTCAAACTGCACTACAACCCCAGTAATGGATTCACTTGGGGAATTTTTTTCTTTTCATTTTGAGACGGGATGTAACTTAAGTCATTAAATTGTCTAGGCTGAGCTCAATGTTGCAGTCTTCCTGTCTTGGGCTCCCAAAGTGCAGGAATTATGATGACAGGAATGAGTCAACACACCTGGCTCTACTCTAAGAGCCCATCACAACTGCTTTACCAATAAAGAGAATTGGGCTAGGATCACTGGAATCATGAACTCTGGCCCACTGCCACACATCCTTTCCTATAAAGTCAGAACCTTAGTAAGTTCTTCAGCTTTCTATGGATGCAACAAAATATCTAAGAGAAATTAAAAGACAAAAGCTATCTTAGCTCAGTATTAGAAGCTTCAGCCCCTGGTGGTTTACCTCAGTGGCTTTTGTGCCTGTGGTGAGGCAATCTACCATGGAAAAAGCATGTGGCAGAGGAAAGCCACTTACTTGGGGGCAGAAAAAACAAAGAGATTGAGAGGGAGAGAGGGAAAAGAAAGAAGCAACAGAGAGGAAGAAAGGAGGGAGAGAAAGAGGGGGAGAAAGGAAAGGGTCAGAGTCCCAACATACATGTGATAAATTAACTAATGGTCGATTTGTGACACCCACCTGAACTGAATGTGAAGGTTCTAGATAGTTCTAGGTGAGAAAGGCACATCTAAGGATTGTTGCCAAAAACAAAAAGAAAACTAGAGGGGAAGATGGCATGCTGTTGCTTTCCTGATACGAACTCATCTGTTCTCATATTGGTGAAGCTAAAGTTCTCACTGTGTAAGGCTGGCCAGATATCTCAGTGTTGAGTAAAGTGCCTGCTTAGGCAGATGAAGGGACCAGAGTTGGATCCCTGACCTACCATGCCAGCCCCATTCCCAGGCTATGCTAAAACAGCAACAGAGACTGGGTGTGGTGCTGTGCTCCTATAATCCCAGCACTTGGGATGCTGAAAACAGAAGGCTCACTAGGAGTCTGATCTATATAGTAAGTCCCTGTAGACCCTGTACATAATAAATAAATAAAAATAAAGTTCTCACTGTCACTGAAGATGGCTGCAGTTCTCTTCAGGAGAGCTCTGGTCCTTACCTTGAGCATCACTTCCTGGCTCCACTGCAGATCTCAGCCCAGTGGCACAGATCCTTCACCCCACAGGGGTAGACTTTCTAGCTTTCAACAGAGGCCTTTGAGCCCTCCCAGTGCAGATCCTTGATACATGAGACATTGTTATGGGCTCTAAACCTCAAGGTGGACTCACAGAAAACATTGCCATAGACTCTAGGTCATCAGCTAAACTTGTGCAACACACTGCCATGGAATCGAAGCCCTCAGCTAGATTCTTTGGATCTCTACTCCATGGATAGATCTTGACTCTTCTGCATTTGAATTTTTGGACAAATAAATAATCCTATAAATTATATGTCATATATAAAATCTATTCCCTTGCAAACCCTGACTACAACAATATCCTTCAAGGACATATTCCCAGTGACTTCCCCAACTAAGCCCACTTTCTAAAATTTCTATTACTTCCCCATAGCACCACCCCAGCTAAGGACCAAGCCTTCATAAACATGAGTCTTTTAGGAATATTCCAGATCTAAACCATAGCATTTGGTAAAAGTCAGTACCCACACTGGTGCTTATTCTAAACTCTCAGAAAGAAGTGCTGGCTACAGATTTATACCCAACAAAACCAAAAACTACACCTAGAAAATGTGCACATCTCAGACTAGATGAATTGCTGCCCCTTGAGGGCAGAGAAAGTATAATTTTGGAGGTGTTCAAGTAACCTTAAGAAATCTATTTGAGACTGTCCAGAAGCGGCTGCCACGCTCTTTCTCGAGTCTCTGTCTTCAGTTCGCCTGCCTCCTCTCTAGCCTCCACCATGTCCATAAGGGTGACCCAGAAGTCCTACAAGGTGTCCACCTCTGGCCCCCGCACCTTCAGCAGCCTCTCCTACACCAGCGGGCCTGCTTCCGGAATCAGCTCTTCCAGCTTCTCCCGAGTGGGCAGCAGCGGCAGCTTCCAGGGCGGCCTGGGACTGGGTGGCTATGGCGCAGCTGGTGGTGTGGGGAGCATCACGGCCGTCCAGGTGAACCAGAGCCTGCTGAGCCCTCTGAATCTGGAAGTGGATCCCAACATCCAGGCCATGCGTATTCAGGAGAAGGAGCAGATCAAGAACCTGAACAATAAGTTCACCTCCTTCATCGACAAGGTTCGATTTCTGGAGCAGCTGAATAAGATGCTGGAGACCAAGTGGAGCCTCCTGCAGCAGCAGAAGACGTCCCGGAGTAACATGGACAACATATTTGAAAGCTACATCAACAACCTCCAGCAGCAGCTGGACTCACTGGGTCAGGAGAAAATGAAGCTGGAGGCAGAGCTTGGCAACATGCAAGGGCTGGTGGAGGACTTCAAGAATAAGTATGAAGATGAGATCAACAAGCGTACAGAAATGGAGAATGAATTTGTCCTCATCAAGAAGGATGTGGATGAAGCTTACATGAACAAGGTGGAGCTTGAGTCACGTCTA